>JANHGC010007129.1:30804-41389 GCA_027560395.1 Boaedon fuliginosus
ATCAATAGATAATAATAATAATAATAATAATAATAATAATAATAATAATAATAATATAATTTGTATGTCACCCAATCCCGCAGGACTCAGGTAGATGGTGACAGATGAGAGACACACAGACAAACAAGCCATCTTGCCCCTTACACCCCACATTCCTCCCTTCCCCCCTCCCTCCCACCGGGAGCCCCACCTGCCCTGACTCACTTCCCTGAGGGAGGGGATCAGCTCCTTCACGTCCACCTGGAGCATGTTGCCGATGAAAGGGAGCGGGGTGGGCCCCGGTGGGAGGCCGGCGAACCTCTTCTTGGCTGTGAAGTGGAGGAAGAGGAGGCACGAGATGGCCATGGCTAGCAGAATGCTGAAGGCCCCCCCCCAATCCATCCGAGTAACGGCTGAGATCTCCATGGCTGCTGCGAGGTCAGCTGGCCAGCCGGGCAGGATATATATGGCCGGGACACCGCTTGCGCCAGTCCCTGGCCCACCGGAGGTTGGGCCACAGCCTGAGGCTGGGCCAATGTCAGCTGGGTGGTGCTGGGCTGAAGGAGGCCGATTCTGCTGGGGATCCAGGGACCTTTTGCGGTGTGGTTCTTTTTAAAGTCCCCTTTAAATAACTTGTTGGTTTTCCAAGAAAGTCTTGGCGCTTTTCCTTCCCTGCTTGTGTTATCTTGCAGCATCCAAGACCGTTCCATGCACGCAACCTGCCCTTTCTGCTGCTGTAGAGCTTGCCGCGGCTCCCCAGAGAGCCAAGGCTGAAGTTACAGTAAGCCACCATCGTGAGCCAGATTTCTCAAGCCATGTTTGCACATTGCTTTGCAGTTCCAGAGAGATCTGGCTAGGGCTGCTCCGTTGGCCAAACATTAACCCAGCCACATCCAGGACAGCCACTGCATGGATGTCCATGCTCCTGTTGCACCAGGCACTGGGTCCAAAGACCCGTTCCCCTCCGTTCCCCCCTTGGAGCCTTTCTCTGGCAGCCTTTTCTCTCCAGCAAGACCTTCCTGGGCTGGGAAAAGGCTCTTTCTCTTGGTCCATGGTCAGTCTGCCCTCTGGGCTTGAGTCCCCAACTAGCCACTACATTCAACTGGTGGCCCTGGCCACCCAGCCCAGCCCCAGCTGGCTACCCTGCAAGACTCCAAACTTCTGCCAGAGGCCAGAGAAACAGGCTGAGCAAGCCAAGCTTGATTCTCTTCATCAGGGACAGAGGAGGCGCACGAACCCAGACGATGATAGGAAGAGGACATCTGCCCCAAGGGTGCTTTTTCCAAAAGGCAACTGGGCTTCTTCTTTGGTTTTCAGTTCTGACCCAAAAACTGAAGAAGCTTCTTGGATGAGAAGGGAAATGTTGTGTGTGCGTGCGTGCGTGTGCGTGTGTGTGTGTAAAAGAATATAAGGAGTGAGGAGGAGGCGGCTGCATCAGCCTTCCTTGGGAGAACCCCTCTTTTCCTGCCCTGGTCAATTCCTTGGTGCTTTCTGAGCTGGGTTATTTTCTTGCAGACATTTTAGGACCCAAACTAGGTAACACCCCGAGTGCTCAGCCTTCCATCCCTGAGCTACAGATATCCTCCTTTCCTGCTGCTCAGTTCCAGGCAGCCCAAAAGGGACTTCTCCCCTGCAAGAACCCAGAGAAGGCCGGCTGTGCTCTGCCTGAAGTGGCTGCAGGCCTTTCCTTCTGTGAAATGGAACCTCTGGCCTTTTCCCAAGTGGGGGACGAGCCAATGGTTTGTGGCTCACGAGTGGTGGAAATCTAGCAGTTGACGTAGCCAGTTGTGGCCCATCATCACCTTATGGAACAATGCAGTTTATTTGCTTAGACCTAGGAAACAATGTAATCGCGGAAGTTTTATCATGGTTTAGGGGTTACCCTGTTGCAAGCCTTTGGCTTGTAGTTTCCTTTAAAAAAATAAAACCTCTTTATTCATCTTAAGGAATCTCTCTAACCTTTGCTCTTAGCAGCATTTGCCAAGATTTAATTTTAAAAAATCAATTTTGTTTTACCAAATGACCACTGTCCCCTCAGCGAGGGAATCCTTCTTCGTTGCAACTGGGCTAGATTATGTGACGCCCTCAGTTGGCTCACCAAAATCCAGGTGGGTGAAGCGTATCTTGTTAAAGGATAACCAATGTAGAAAGCAGATCTCCAATGACTAAGCCGCTTCTCTCGGTGACTTTTCCCTGGGACGAAGCCACCTTGGGGGTCTCTCCACGACAGGGATTTCATAGTTGAATCTGCAGTCACTGAATGTAAGTGGAAGTTGAAGCTGGGTGGATGTAGGTATCGCCTTTTCTTTACCCCGTCTTCTCTGTTTTCCCCGGCCAATGGCTGCCGTTATGGCCGGTGTATTTCTCTTCAGATGCCCAGGCTCTCTAACGTGGAGCTGGTCCCTCGTTCACCATTGCTGCTGCTGCTGCTGCTGCTGCTGCTGTTGCTGCTCTGGGTCTCCTTCACGTTGAGTGGGAGGAAGAAGGGAATGAAAGGTCCCCTGCCCCCTGGGCCCACCCCACTCCCCATCCTGGGGAATTTTCTCCAGCTGGACCGAAAGAATCTGGTCCAGTCCTTGATGAAGGTGAGTTGGGTTTCCTTCCTTGAGAACCAGCAGCTTCTTCTCGGGGTACAAACTCACTGCAAGCATGATGGGCAATGTTGGAATGGCACCTTTGACCAGGTGTCGTGTACACCTCGGGCATTTTTGCAGGGGGCAGAAGTAGATGGAATACCCAGATTGGCGCCTCCTCTTTCTGAAACAGAGAGCAGAGGACAAGTCAACACAATGGCCCGGTCTTGTTTATGCTGTTCCAGCCCTTGGACGGTGTCCTCCTGTCCTGGAGATGAGGAAGCTCAGGGATCAGGGAAGTCATGCAGAGTGTGAGGAGGCATTGTGATCATGATACACCATGATGATACACAGATGTGGCCAGAAATATTGATGTCCTTCCATTCTAACCCAAAGAATTACAATTGGCCACAAAATGTTGAGACTGATAGAAATAAATGGCACCCACCATTCTTTGTTCCACAGCCCACAGAGCAGAAACTGTGATGTGGATGAATGGCTTAAAATATTGTCATATGTCATAAAGCAGGAAAGAAATCTAAATGCCATGGATATGATCTTTCACAGCAAGCCTTTTTGGGGCAGTCAAGCACTTCTTTTCAGAAGCTCTGAAGGAGACTCTCGACAGGCAATCCATCCCACTGCTCCAGGTGCCTTAGGCTGGGTGGGTCCCTTCAGCTCTTTCCATAGATGTTCTATTGCGGGGGGCTCCATGCTGGCTGGGGCATGCTGGGAGTTGAAGTCCACAATCTTAAAGTTGCCAAGGTTGGAGTCCCTGTTCTGTGAATTCAGACCACAGCAGGTCATTTCGGACCCGTCCTTGGGTTTTCTTAGATGTACGTTTTGAGGCCATTATCCTGCTGGAAGGAGCACGTGGCTCCTGTGGTTAGGGGCTGGGTTGGAGGTTGCCACGCCAGGGTTGGAAACCCGAGTGCTGCTGCATGGTGGACCCATGATCTGCACAGAGAACCCATGACCTGCATCAGGGCTTTCTCACACAGAAATATGTTTCGCTCCAGAATGTTTTGAGGGCGTTCGTTTGAATCGTGTTCTTTTCTTTAAGAAATATTATTTGTCAACATGCATGCGAACATGCAAACTCTGGCTTTTTGGGATCTATCAGACGTGGGGTCTTCTGGCTGCATCTCAAGAGACTTAGAGGGTGGGTGGAGATAAGGGGACAAGTAGTAGAGGAAGAAATCCTGTCAAACTCATTCCAGAGAAAGAATGAATTACAAGAATATCCTGAATACCAAGGAATCTGCTGATCTCCTGATTTTTATTCTGAATTCCCAACGGTTTAAGAAAAAAGGGGCTGAATGATGGGTGAAGAGTCTTGCTAAGTTTTCCTGCTTGATCCCTCCAGAGAAGAGATGGAAACGGCTTCCGGGAGGAGGAGGTTTACCTTCCCACCCCCCAAAGACAGCTGTGAGGCCTGGCCTGCAGACAGGAACTGGGCGCTGCTGGGGGTGAAGGGGCAGAAGCCAGCAAACCTCCCTGACCCAAAAGAGTCTTAGGGAGATGTGGGGCCATTGGAGCCCCCCTTGACTGGGAGCGGAAGGGGGCGTCAAAGACCCCCTCCTGCTCCTGAGAGGTGAGGCCAGCCACCAGCAGCTCTTTTCTTGGGTCAGCATTTCCCACTGGCAGCATCACTCTCATCTAGCTGCTGGTGGCAACCTTCCCCCCCCCTTCACCCCAGAAATAAGTTGGTTCTTCTGCCTCTTGGAAAAGGTGTCGGGAGAAACCCTGAGGAAAGAGAGGCAGGCCAGGAGGAGCCAAGGAGGCCAGTCTGGGGCGGCTGCAGCACCTCCGCCTCTTTCCCGGGCCCCACCTCTTCTGGCCCTCTCCTCTCCAACCTGGCTCAGTGTCCCTCCCCTGTCAACACCTGGAACTGGCATCACAGCTCAGTCCAGGGGGAGTGTCGCTGGGTGCCAAGTAGAGTTGAGTACCCTGCCCGGAGGGGAGGGAGAGGCAGGGAGAATAATTCAGAACTGGGTGTCTTTGTTGGCCAGAAATGTTTCTTCCGCCCAACTGGAAACTTCCATCCACAAAGGTTCCTCTGTGGGGTTTTAAGCTGAACACCTGCGAGGGGATCTCGCCTTACACTAATCTTCCTTTGCCGCAGGGTTTGCAGGCTGCTCTTAGCGCAAAGCAACTCAAGCACCTTTTAGACCATTCATGCAAGAACCCAGGACTTGTGTAGAAGTGATGCTTTCGTAAAAGAAAAAACAAACCTGTTTCAATGCATAATCTGAAATTCACATTAGACTATTTGCAGTTCCAAATGTTCAGCATTTGATCCTGATTTGGGGGGAAAGCTGAGTTATTGCTCAGCAACTGTTGTGCTTCCCTTTTGCTGTGTGTGTGAGGGAGGGAGCGGGTGTGAAAGCTGGCATCTTTCTGGCATGGTCAAGCAGCCTGATCAGCTGTCTGGGCTGGTGGGACTTTGGAGGCCTTCTGTCTCCTTCACAAAGAGCTTTTCTCGGGCTGCAAAAGGCTCCGAGGATGGACGGGTTGGGGGCTCCAAAGCACGCCTGGTCTCTCTTGGCAGATGGGCGAGGAGTACGGGCCGGTCTTCACCGTCTTCCTGGGACTGCAGCGGGTTGTGGTCTTGTGTGGCTACCAAGCCGTGAAGGAGGCCTTGGTGGACCAGGCAGAGGAGTTCAGTGGGCGAGGGCAGCTGCCCGCCTTCTCCAAGGACTTCAACCACCATGGTGAGGGAGCGTTTTGCTACAAGCAGGGCCTGAAGCTGCCTTGCTGGGCCTGCATTGCATGGAGAGGGGCGTCCTGAGAGACACCACCTGTCCTCCTGTTCTCTTGTGCAGGGATTGTGTTTGCCAACGGGCAGCGCTGGCAGCAGCTCCGTCGCTTCTCCCTCACCGTTTTGAGGAACTTTGGGATGGGCAAGAGGTCCATTGAAGAGCGGATCCAGGAGGAGGCCCAGTGCCTGGTGGAGGAGCTCCGGAAGGCAGAAGGTAGCTGTTTGTTTGGAGCAGGAGCCCCTCCCTTCCTCCCTTGCCTCAGTTCACCTGAGCCTTACTCAAGGGGAGTTACAAGACTAACCGGTCAAACCAGGCAAAGGAAGTCTTCCCCTTCCAATTCCTTTTGTTCGGCAGGCTGCTAGAGTTTGGTTTTCTACCATGGCCAGCTAGATGCCCTAGGATCTGTGAGCAATCCCCCCAGAAGCTGATCCTGACTGATCCTAGAGATCATCATGGCTGGTGGCCCTTCTCACTTTTCTCCTGCACGAAGCTGCCATTCACAGTAGAGTTGTCCAAATGCCGCCGACAGGATGTCCCCTGCAAGCCCTCCCTTCTGTGGGCCAGAATTGTCTGCTGCCTCACAGCTGTGGGCACTTCTGGGCTCTAGAGCTGACCTTCCTCCCTGCAATTGTTTGTCCTTCTGGAAGTTTTGGGCTTTTGGGTCCACATTCAATTGCTATTATTATCTTTATGGTTTGCTGCACAGCCAGCCAGGTGTTCAGACTGGATGGAATTAATGTTGGGCAGGTGGGTGGGACGCTCAGCCCAGAGAGAGTGCGGGGATGCTGCAGGCCCACCCAGGTTCCCTCTCTTTTCTCCAGGGACGCCCTTTGACCCCACCTTCCTTCTGAGTCGCGCTGTCTCCAACATCATCTGCTCCGTTGTGTTTGGGAATCGGTTCAAGTACAACGATGAAAAATTCCTCAGGCTGAATAAGCTGATCACGGAGCGTTTCCGCATCGCAAGCTCCACTGAAGCCGCGGTGAGGACAAGTGGGAGAATTTCTCCAGTTTCTCCACCTTTCCCCTAATCAATCATGAACTGACTGGGCCATTTTCTGCTGAGGGCCTGGCATTTTGTCCCCAAAATGTCTGAAAGTCCGTAACTGAATGTGCCATTCTTGGGGGAGAGGAAAAGCTCCCTGTGGCTCTCCCCCCTCGGTGGGAAGAGGCCCAAAGTGCTCCCAGTGTCAGTGGACGGTCCTCCAGGGATGGGGGAGGGGAGGACGGAGCCTGAGCGAACTCTCAATTTGCTTCCAGGCTGGCTGGAATCGGCTGCGTCCGGCCTCTTATGGGAAGGACTAGGGAATGTTCATTTCTGGGAGGCTGGCGGGTTCAGTCCAACTGGAACCTGCTTTCCTTCCCCTCTGTGAATTTTCAACCCTATTCCCAAAGTGGAGCCACGTGTTTGGAGACGCGCAGAGCAGAAGGAGGTGCTCCCCTCTGCCCTTTGCCAGTTTGATTAATAAATAGCAGCTGCTTGCACACAACTATCTAAGCTTGCTCGCACAATCCACCCAGATAGGTTAGTTTGTTTACCAAGCTAAGCCCGGTGCACCCAAAATCTGTGGTCAAGAAAAGCTAATAGTATTATTGTTTCACCCCTTGCCCTCTGTCCAACATGGGGTAGCTCTACAACATCTTTCCGGAGATCATGGAGAAGATCCCTGGGGCGCATCATGCAGGCCACAGGTGCTCTCAGCAGATCATCGGCTTCATAAAGGAGAGGATCCAGGTGCAGCAGGCCTCTCTCGATCCTTTTGCCCCTCAAAATTATATTGATTGTTTCTTGGCAAAGATGGAGCAGGTAACGTTACTTACCAGGCAGTTTCACTTCTCACTTGGGTGGCGTGATAGTTCTTCACTGAAGTTCAGCTGCCAGACAAAGGGGCTGGTTGTGGGTCTTTGGGGTGCAGCTGTTGTCTTCGGGTGGACCCCAGAGGCCCCCTGTCTTTCTTCCCTTGAACGGAAGGAAGAGAAGCTATTCCCCTCTTTATGGCCATCAAACACAACAGGGGGCCCTCCGGGTTCAGGCAGAGCTCCAGCGTCAGAGTTTGGGTCAAGATTTAGGAAGAGACAACCCAACACTTCTACAGTCACCTTTCACCTCTGTAAGTAAAATGAATTGGTTAGAGGAGGGGGCCACAACCCCCAGGCCACAACTCACTACCGGGCTGTGGAAGCAGCAGGCGAGCACACCTGTGTGCACAGGTGCACTTGCGTAAGAGGAGGATGAGCATGCGCGGGAAGCCCCATTTGTGTGAGTGGTGGGTGCAGATGCCCACCACTGGCACAAATAGAGCTCTACGTGTGTGCACGCACTCCCGCAGAACCATCGCCTCTTACACACAGACACACAGACACACAGACATAGACACAGACACAGACAAAGACACACACACACCGCTGGTCCACAAAACTGGAAAGGTTCTGGAAGTCTGGGTTAGAGAACTAATGAACAAAGGCTCAAATAGTCTGTTCCTACTCAGCTTAAGAGGAACTGCCCAGGATTATAACCCGGGCAGACCTCATGTTGCCTGCAACAGAGGAATGTGGAGCTCCAACTCCCAAATGACTCCGGACTGACTAGAAGTGGATTACAAGGGGGAGGGGAGGGAGCAAGATCTGATATGCTCATTGGGTGCTCTCTGAGCACCACGCTTCTCCTTCTATTGAGCACCAGGAGACCCCGGTTTGCTCTACTGGAGCTCATCACTTGACCTCTTTCACAAGGGGGTTCACAAGCCTGTATGGCAGGGATGGGGAGCCCTTTTATGAGCTGTGAACTCCCAGAATTCCTAAGCCAGCCCTGTTGGTTCAGGAATGCTGGGATTTGAAGTCCACCAGTCATAAAAGGGCCATGGTTCCCTGCTCTATGGGAATTGAACTCCTGGACAATGACCCTTCAGACCAGGGTTTCTCAGCCTTGGCAACATTGAAGTGTGTGGACTTCAGCTCTGAGAATTCTGGGAGTTGAAGTTCACATGTGCTGGCTGGGGAATTCTAGGAGCCGAATGGAAGTTGAGCCACGGCAATTAGTCTCCAGTTCTCGTTGGTTCAAAATATTCCGCTAAGCCTGAAGAAGCGAAGGTGACTCAGCTTTGAGACACATGTGCCTGGGTGTCTGAGAACCTTCTCTGACATCTAGAAATTGAAGTTCACACCTGTTGAATTTGCCAAGGCTGAGAAACAGGGATTTCCACAACTGCTGCAGACGGTGCCTTAGGAAGCGTTGTTGGAAGAGATACAGAGAGTATCATCGGTAGAACAGTATTGACCTGTATGAACCTCATAAAACGAAGCTTGTAAAATGAGATGATGACACAACATAACAACATCCGTCTCTCTCGGCCTGAAGGCGGGCAGCGCATACCCAGTTCTAACGATATGTTTCCACCCTGTGCCCTGCTTCTCAGCCCGGGAAGCAACTGGCCACCTGGGGAACCGCCTTGGGATGCTCCCCCTAGGAAAGGTCCCAGGGCCACATCCTGCCCGAAGGATGAAGGGCACGAAGCAGAACCTGAGAAATGGCCACTGGCCACTCTCGACTCTGCAGCTGCTGGACCTTCTGGCTGCTCGGCAGGTCTATTCCGTCTGCGCCAGCCAAATTTAGAGGATTGCCCCCAGCAGGGCCTGCAAACAAATACGACTTCTCCTCATCTTCTGTGATCTTTGACAGGAAAAGCACAACCCGGATTCTGAATTCTGCATGGAGAATTTGGTGATGGCCACTTTCAACCTGTTCTTTGCTGGCACAGAAACCATCAGCACCACCCTGAGATATGGCTTCCTCATCCTGATGAAGCACCCCCAGGTCCAAGGTAAGGGTGGAAGGAGCCCCCCCAGCACTGCCAGGGGGTGGGCTGGCAAGCAGGGGAGGGATGCAGTCCAGCCTGGGAGGGGGCTTCTTTTCTCAGTTGTCCATTTGGCATCATGGGAGCTTCCAATCTGGGAAGGTGGACAGTCTGCAACAGTATTTGGGCCTCGGCTGCCGGCACTCTGCGGTCCTTTCCCTGTGCATCAGGGGTGCGCGTTCCAAGGCCTGCTTGTGACCCACAGGGACCTCTAGAAGTTAACCCCACCTTTTGTCTCTTTAATACGTGGGCTAGAAATGAATTAACTACATGGGAATGACCACTTTAAGAGCTCTGCATTCATTTCATTTACTTGACATTTGTACAAGGAGTAAACCTTATTCCCATTTTGACTTGGCCCATCCAGCCACCGTGGCCCTGGACCACAAACTCTGTCACCCGTGCAGGGCATCCCCTCCTTTGCTCTGCACGCCCATTTCATGGCAAGCAGGTGGGTCTTGCCTTCAGGGGTCCCCGCAAGGATCCACGGCAGGCCCGGCCCCATAAGTCTGACCCCTGAGTCTCCTCAGTCACCTTTCTCCAGAAAAGCTCCACGAGGAGATTGACCGAGTGATCGGGGCCGGCCGCTTGCCCTCAGCTGCGGACAGGAGGCAGATGCCCTACACGGAGGCGGTGCTGCACGAGATCCAGAGGTTCAGTGACATTCTGCCTATGGGCCTCCCCCATGCCGTCACTCGAGACACCCGCTTCAGGGGATACACCATCCCGAAGGTGAGGTTCTGGAGTAGGGAGGACGGAGCTCAGCACCGGCCAGAGTGTTCATCCGGCATGCTCCCTTCCATTGCAGCCTTTGGGGTCTGCACTTGGCTGTGGGGTGGGGTGGGGGGCGTCATTTGTGCCAGAGCCACACCTGCCCCATTGGCCTGGCCATGCCAGTTCTGCATGCTCAAGTGCCAGCTGGCCTTTTCTAAACTGTGATTGGGGAAGAGGGGAAAGGGGAAACCGATTCCTAATTTCAATTGAATCTGTCTTGTCCAATGGGATGGGCAGCAGAACCAAATTGCCGGCCTCCCTGGCAGAGAAAGGCTTTTGGGGAAAGTCCTGTGGTTGAGGATGTCCCCAAACAGGTTCTGCAGTGGAAGGACGGTGGGCATCTCTTTTGGCTCCTGCCAAACAAAGTTTCTCCAGCCCTCTGCCCTGGACAGGGCCACTGGAATGCCACTCAATCCTAGCTTCCCCTCTCTGGCAATGCGGGCACCTCATTCTGGGCTTCCCTTCTTGCCTCTGTCTCCACTTTCTGCTTGGATGTTCCTGCCAGGGGACATACGTCTACCCTTTACTCAGCACGGTGCACTATGACGCTGAGCATCACGCCAGCCCTGAGCAGTTTGACCCCCAGAGATTCCTGGACAGTCACGGCCGTTTCAAGAGGGCAGATGCCTTTATGCCTTTCTCAG
>JANHGC010007130.1:8735-23412 GCA_027560395.1 Boaedon fuliginosus
CACCATGGTCTCAGGCAGACTCCAGAATCTTTGAAAATTGTATTAAAATGGAGGCCACATAACAGCATTCTCCAAAGCCATTTCAAGAATGGATTTGTGTAATCCAGAGTTGTCTCAGGTAGGTTGCAAGGGCCTGTCAACAGAAAGACAACTAAAGATAAGTGACATGCAACAGACTTTGCTGATTATATTAATATTTGTTAATATTTGTACACATATGATCATTAAATAAACAAATATGTAAAAAATTAGTTCTCTTTTGTTCCAGGACAGAGTAACACTCCAGCAGAGTTTAGTTAGCCATTTAAAAAAAACTGACATGCTGAGATCAAAAAGTTTGCCATTATTGTTATAGATCATAATTATAGTCCATAATTTACAGTTAATACTTAGCGTCGTATAGAAATATAGTGCTTTCTTAGTACAATTGCTACTGCTAGCTTACTTATTCTTTTAATAATGCATTGTTTACATATAGTGAAATGTGATCTTCATTTATAAGTAAAGAAAAGCTATTATCAGGAAAGGGAGAACCAAGAAAGAAGCTTGAAATTGTTGAAAGAGAAAGATTTCTACTATGAAAAGCAGACTAAGTAATCTAGGCAGTTTATATATTTAATCATTGTAAATAAACCACAATGGTTAAATATATAAACAGTCTAGAATTACTTATAAAAATTCTCAGCTTTTTTTGTAAACAACCAATAGTCCCCGTGTCACAAGTCATAGCAAAACTGAAAACAAATTACCTTGTTTCAAAACATTTAAAGATGCCTTGTATTCAATCAGACAACTGGAGGTGACAGAGATTTATCTAGAAATATCTTCATGCAATGCTGAGTTAAAAATGTCAATTGTGAACAAAACAACTTTACTATTATCAATAGAAACTTTAGCTATATAGATATACAAACAGAATAATTTCAGCGATTCTCACTAAGAATTCCCAGTTTTCCAGTCTGAGTTACCTGAACAGCTGATTGGTTTTATTGCCTTTAAGGTTCCTTAACTTATAGCAAGCAGTTCAAGACATCAGTGTGGGAATGAGAGATAGTAAACCACTGGCTTTCTGCAAGAGAAAAGAGATCACTGGGATTTTCAGAACTGTTGGTTGAGGAACCATGGCTACCAAGATTATTGGAAGAAAAGCTTCTTACCTATCACAAATATACAAAGTCTGAAAAAAATAATAGAACAGTGTCTAGCAGGCTAGCTGTTAATTTATAACATGAAATAAAGTATTCACAGAAGTAGAGTTGTAAGAACCTCAAAGGTTTACCAAGTACCTCCCTCCCCAAAAAACTTGCAAGATGTAGCTCAGACAGTTGAGCAAGCAGGGGGAATCAGTAGTAGAGGAAGTTCAACATTGCTATTGAACCATTCTCATTCCCAAACCAGGCACTCTTTCTTCTGCCTTGTCCTTAAAAAGAACAAAATCATTTAACTGGAAAATAAGAGGAATTGAAACAAATAATCACTGAGCATGTGGAACATTACAAAACCATCAAAATAAGGCTACCTGCATTGAAGCTAGTTACAGAAAAGAACCTAGCACAATTTTTAAAAGATGCCAATACTGTAATATCAAGGAGTTCTGAATCAATACAAAAAACAAACCAGCTGATATACAGTGCAGTTGCAGTTAAAATTGAAAATACTGATGAAAAATCAACAACAAGAAAAAAATAGTGAATACATAAGAGGAGTGAAGAAAATATCATAGTCAAATCAATGGCTGAAATACCAAGTCGTTTAACAACAAGGCAATTCCAGTCATTACATATAAATTTGCAATAGCAGGTTGAACTAACCAGAACTGCATGCTCTGGATAGGAAGACCAAGAAAATAACAAGAATGAATCATACAACAGCAATGTTAATAGACTGTATTTACCAAGAAGCCTAGATGGCCATGAAATGCTGTTAATACACTAGGCAGCTAAAGAAGAAGAAAATACATTAGAAGAATATCTGAAGGACAGTGATGCGCTGAAGTTATTATGAATACCAAAGAGACCAGCCTGGCTTATACGAAAGACCAAGTGAAGAATAGAGACATGGCAAGGCAAGTATTACATGTCCAATGCATTAATAAGCTACCAGGCAAAGCAGATAACAAGAAGACCTGACAATGGCTAAGAGCAGGAAAGTTGAAAAAAAGAGATAGAGGAGCTAATTATGGCAGCACAAGACTATGCCTTAGGAACAAATGAATATAATGCTGGAATTGAGAAGACAGCAATACACAGCAAATGCCAACTGCAAGAAATACCATTTGCCTGCAAGCAAGAACTGGTGGGATCACAAAATAGACAAAGTAATAGAAAACTAAAGTGCTCTGGGGTTTTAAAATTCAAACAGGCAAGAATCTGCCATGCCACACTTCAACTTAATAATTGCTGAAAAGAAAGACAAAAGAATCTAGATAGTGGACATGGCAGTACCTAGAGTCACTAAAATAGAAAAGAATGAGTTGGAGAAAATCATAAAATACAAAGACATTCAAATAGAAGTGGAATGATTATTGCAAAAGGAAACAAAGATAGTGCCAATAGAAATAGATAACTTGGGTGCCATCTCAAAACATCTGGAGCAACACATGAAAAGCATTGGATTTGACAAAAGCATCCGTCAATTGCAAAAGGTAGCTTTCTTTGGAACAGCTTACATCCTGTAACAATATCTCCAATAGTGTTAAACAACAACACCTGTCTTTCCCAGGTTCTCAATAGGTGTGCCAAAATGCCAAATCCAGTCTAAGTATCTGGCTGATTACATGGCTAATCATATTATATTAAATGTATATTTTTTAGTTCAAGCATCAAAAACATTCTTTAGCAGCAATTAAGGGAGGTGGGGTTAAAAGAGACAGAAAAGCCTGCTGTGAGCCTTTACCTCAGCACATGCTAAGTTTTAATAATAATTCTGGTTTGTTTGCTCCAGCAGAATAAAGTAATTAAAAATTACTTTAAAATGATAGATTTTTAGTAGTTGGGACTAAAGATCTGTTTGAATGACAGAATTATAGGCTGTTATCCATACCTTGGGAGGTTATAGAGCAGATGAAGTTTTACAACACCAACAGGGTAATGTACTAAAGCAATTTCTGTAAAAGAACTTTTTATGAAGTGGCCATATTTTAACCTCACTGGAGGGCGGGGGTAGTAGGGGGAGGTGTAGTTCAAGAATAACAATAAGATAATTGCACCAAGTTTTCTTAAAGATGTCATTAAATTCATTCATTCTTTCATTTCTTTCCATACCATGGAAATAAATATTTTACTAATTTCAAAAGGAAACATTTTCTTAAATCAGATTAAAAATCAACAATATTGTCCTGGCAATGAAGAGATGGAGTCTATTCTAAATTATGAGATTTACAAATTATTCTAAATTATAAGACAATTCATACATAGAGAATAGACTTATCTATTTAAAAATGAACATTTTAGTCTATTAATATGTACCAGATGATAGCTCTATCATTTAAAATGAAATGAAAAGAAATTTTTGGAAGATTATGTATGCAGAATTCCATAGGCTAAAATCAATGGGCTCTTAATTTATTCCAAACATCTGGCCATGAAATTCTATAGTCTGACACTTCTCATTTAAAATTCATTGCTAATTGGGAAATCCATTAAAATATTCTTGTTTTTCATTGTTTTCAAACAAACATCTGGACCCTAAAATGGAGATTAGCGTCCCTTTTCTATGTCTGCTTTTCTAACATGATGCCCCCAGAGACACTGGAAATTCCTAGAGTATTCCTAGTAAAAGAGAAGCTGTAGCCAGTGATAATGAAACATATCAATAAAATAAAACTAAAATTTATATAGTATGAATGGCTTATGACTCAATTCTGAAAGGCCCTCTGGATAAGCCAGGTCCTTGCAACTTTCAGGAAAGTATTAAGAATGGGAGTTATCCTTACCTCAACACTTTTATAACTCTTCTACCTCCTGATAGCTGGAGGCTTGAGTTTTTCTTAAGGAAATATGATCACTTAGATTCCCATGCTCCAAGTTGCTATTTTGGCCAATTTAACTGAATAACACTTACAGTATTGGCTTATCATTTTAGATAAAACCAATATTAATAATTGATGCCCTTATTTTCTTCTTTCAAAAATAGATATTCTTAGGTGAACATTAACTTGTACAAATTATGGAACCACATCTCAATAGGTGATAATGTTCATAGAAATGATGCAGAGACAATTCTCATAGTTTTCTACCAAATGTTAGTTTTGTTCCTGAATTTGTACTGGAAAAAAAGAAATTGTACCTGTGGCAGCTAATAGGAACAGTTCTTCAATTAGCAATCATATTTTTTATGTGATGCTAACTAAGAAGTTCCTTTTTTCATCATAACTTATGTTAACAGCTTATATTTCCTCCACTCACACTTTGGGTTTTATAGATTTTTGGGGTGGGAGTAATGGGAGATTTGTGCTCTCCCTTTCCATCAAAACTCATAAAAATTTCAAGTCATCACTGACAAGTCATCACTGATTTGAAATAGTGATTAGAGTTTTAGTGGGCAATCAAACCCATTCTCCAATTTTGAGCTAGTAGTTGGTTTAACACTTAGTAAAATGTGTTAAAATTACATCCTTTCAAAAGAGAGTCATAAGATACCATTGCATTAAATGTTCTTCACTTTATCATTCCCTTATAGTGCTACAGATAGATTTCTTGCACAGCCAAGGAAATTCTAAAAGTGTGTTTCTTAAAAAATGTGTATGATGTGCAAGTGAAAAATAAGACCATCAACAAAGCAAAAGTTAGGGCCATTTCTATATCAATTCTTAAAATAAAGTTCTATTTCTGCCCTGCTACACAAAGTTACTTATTGCTAGGTTGAGCATCTCGGAAGCCACTGAATACATATTAGGTTGTGTGACTTTATTATTGTTATTTTTCTGCTTTTCTTTCACAGTAACCTATCAACTTCAGAGAAAAGCAACATTATAAAATGTTGCACTGAGTACATGTGTCTTTACATCTTGAGTTTTCAACTATTACTCAAGCTATAATGTACCAAAATTCATGAGAAGAGAATCACATTCAGCAGATATATTGCAATAGTCCAATAGCATTTTCTTAATGTGTATTATTGTATGGAGCAAAATACAAAGCAAAAAAGAATGGGGAGAAAAGGAAATTGCTTCCACATAGTGCATATAAGGTTAAAATCTGAATTTCACTCTCTTTGCTGCACAGAGATTAAAAAAAAACTATAAGCAATAGACTATGGAAAAGTGATTATTTTAAAAATATGTTACTGAACCCAAGGAATATTTACATTAATTTTTTTAACCATTTTGGTCAGGGATGGGTTCCTACCAGTTCGCTGGTTACCCTCTTTGTGGGCGTGCTTCCCGATCACCTGTCAAATGCGTGCTGCACGCGATTGACTTTGAAATCTTCGTGGCATTCTGCAAGCACTCTGATCCAACAGCTGTAGCTGTTCAGTGCATGTTTGACAGGCGATCGGGAAGTGCGCCCACAAAGTGGGTAACCAGTGAACCAGTAGGAACCCATCCCTGATTTTGGTCCATAGAAAAAACAAAATTGAAGGACTAATAAAATTAATACAATATGCAAGTGTTTGCATTCTCTGTGATTCTATTCAGATTTCAACCTTTTCCCCTTTTTCTCCACTTCTGTTCCTATAACATCAGCTCAAAAAGAGTGTTTTGGATTATGAATGCTGCATATCAACCAACCAACCAATTAGTCATCGATCAATCAACCAGTCTTCATTTGGTCATAGAGCAGAAGATGCTGCATACCTTTTTGTATGTACTTAATGAAGCATTGTCCAAGCTGTCCTTTGGATTGGATTTCAGAGATTTTTCTTATGTTAAATCAGTATGATTATGTTTGCTTTTTATGTTCCTTAAAGATATTAACTATCAAGGTTGCATTCTACTTACATAGGAAGAGTTCATGCAATCTGAAAAAGTCTACGAATTTTAAGGATCCAATTCCATCCCTCTAAGAGGCACAATTTTACTTTTCTGACCATAGCCAAGCTACTAACCAAAATTACTCTTTTCCTTGTTAATATGAGAACTGTGATTCTTCTGTGTTTCTGCTCTTCAAGGTATCTTCCAGAGTATTAGGGTGGGGTTAATGACAGAATGGAGTGCCATGCTTTGACTAAAACCCTCTAAACCTTCAGATACTGTCTTCTTTTCAATATTAACTTAAACATTCATCTTGTGCTTTTAATTTTTTAAAACTGCGAAATGTGATTTTTATTATATTATTATGAAAAAGTTGTGGAAGATTAGAAAACTTCCACATCTTTTAGTAGTCATTTCAATGGCACCAATAGGTTATAGCACAGGAATAGTTTTTAATAAATTCATGTATCACCGTATTTCAAAAATTTTGTGAAAGCATCAGTGGAACAATGGAATAAAATATTAAGTTGGTGTAACTTTTTAAGGGATATCCCAAATGCTTTTCTCCAAAATGTGCAACACATGTGGCTTTGACAGCAGGACATCCAGAAAAGTTAATGATGTTGAAGACTTATTTAAACTGCTGCCCAAGGAACAAAAATACTATAATATGAATCCTTGCTTTACAGTATATGACAGCTACTAAAATAATGTAAATCAACAGCTGTGATGTACAAAAATACATTTATTCTCAACAATTTCAAAATCACTGCCTTTTTTACAGTAGAAATATTCAAATGCAACAATAAAACCAATACAGTATATATTTATTTTTATGTATATGTATATTTATATCTTTCATGCATTTGTCTTATTTATTTTTTAAGTATTGCAGTTGTCTGACTCATTTAAACCTTAGAATGAGAAACAAATGAACATCAGTTTGTTTGAGCTGAAATCACTGTAGGTGTCTGAAAAGATTGTTACTATGTTTATGGCAACCTGATAGTTTTAAAATTGGCCAGACTTGTTTTGTAAGCATTCAATAAAGATGCTTTACTTTACATATACAAGCCACACATACCATTCAACTATGTGTGCACTTTCAACAGCCTATTCCCAATAATCCCAGGGAAATCGTAAATGAGAGGGATGTGCATTGCAGCATCAGCTTCGTGGTGTTTAAGGTTGTCACCGTGGGGTAATTACAATGAAACTGTTCTTTAAGAAACTCCATCTGAGGGCATCTCACTTTTTATATGCAAGTAGGCTCTTGAAGGGAGTGCTTGATAATAGATGATTGGATAGTTGCAACATAGTGGTAATAAATGCATTAGGAAAATGGAGGATAAGGCCTCAAAAAAAAACAAGAACCTGAGAGGCTGTACCCTTACTGTTAAGGGAACAGTGATGGTGGCTTCTTGAACAGGAAACCCCTCCTTTTTTTTATGTCAGATCAGTTACTAGCAAAACCTTTCTTACCCAGAATTTAATCCCCAATGAAAGGTCTGTTGTGCTATAAATTACAGAGACCTGCCTACAGAAAAGCAAAGAATTTATCTTTCTGACCTTTGACTACCAGGCTACTACAGTATTTGGTGTAGCAGAAGGACAGGAGATGGAATGGCTGACCAGATGCGCCACAAAAACAGTCCAGCAATGGTGAATGTAGGCTGCCACGTTTCACTGTCTAAACATAAAAATCCCTGGCCAATATTAGTCTTTGAAAGGATGTAGAACTGGTTAAAATAGTCTGGCTCATAAGTACCTTATGGAGCCAGCTGGTCCTCAAAATGTGTTTGGGGAATTTCCCATTTTAGTCACATGCTTTGTGAAATGTACTGTAGAATATTGTAGAGTAGCTTAATGCTCCTAAATTAACTTTTCCCTCATGGAGAGACACATCTATCCCACTTACTAGGAAGGTGAGATGTACAAAGTGGGTGGCTTGCCAGCTGCTATTTAAATGAAATAATTATTGGACAGATAAGAATATAATGAGAATATATTTTATACAACTCCATATATACCATGTTTCCCCAAAAATATGACCCTGTCTTATATTTTTTTTGCCACCAAAAAAGGCACCAGGTCTTATTTTTGAGGGATGTCATCCACTGATTAACCTATTAGTTAGGCGCACACGTATATTGGGTGCACGTGTAAAAATCAAGCGAGGTCTTACTTTCAGGAGAGATCGTATTTTCAGGGAAACAGGGTATATAAGAATATATATGGAGTGAGGCTCATCTGAATTGCAACAATGAAATGGTTGCCATGGTTGGTTAGGTTTTTGCACCCACTGCCTCCACCTAGAACAAATCAACATTGCTCTTCTATGATATGTGGCATCTTCATGACCAGGTGGGCAGGGAGCTACAACAGTTGATGGTGTGCTGTGTATTGTTTTGGAGAAAATTAAAGCTTCTCAAAAAAGCCTCCCCAGTAAAGAACAGTTTTTCAGACATGGTGCTCTTTCATTCACAGTTATCACTGGATTCACAGTTGGAAGATGTTGTGAAGAGTTCCTCCATACATTCATATTTAACACTCTAACAGAGATTTATTTTGATGATAGTTATGTATGTCTTGTTACATCCTGTACTTACTACTCATATCCAGCAGGGTGAGTTAATGGGTGTTAGATTGATGAAGGCAAATTATGGAATTGCAGCACAAGCCAAATGCCTTTTCTGTGTATTAGTTCCTATGGATGTCATTGCTGCGATGACAATGGAACTACCTTTGAATAGTGTACAGCAAATAGCATTTATTCCACCCTTAGCACTTAAGGCACTCTGCGGGTGATTTACAATGTGAGCATTACTTGCATATTGCTCCCAACAGTCTGGGTCCTGATTTTACTGATTTGAGAAAGATGGAAGGCTGAACCAACCTTGAGTCCTCTCAGGAGCAAATTCAAGACTGTGGGCAGAGTTTGTCTACAATACTGCACTTTAACCACTGAGCAATCAGGGCTTATTTATAGCAATCAGGCTGCTGATTGATGCAAGGACCTGGGAGTAGTTCTTATAAAGAAGCCCACCACAGCCTGTGAACCATCTTTCTGACACACGGAAGAAATTCTTCCAAGTTGCTTGTGGTGACCATACTCATACAGAAAATGCATTGGTCCCCAACTTTCTCATTGTTTAGATAATTTGTAAAGAATCAAGACTTTCATCAATATTTTGTTAGAAATTTTAGTGGGCGGGGGGTTGTTTGAAACCTTTGAGCAATATTTAGTCCTTGTTTAGTCTTCTGTCTGCTTCTTGCTCATAGAGAAAGAATAATTAAATTTCATAATAAATTGTGCTAAGCCTGTCTTTCTACAGATTTTATGTAATTTGTATGAATACATTCAAGAATGTTCCCACAGCTACATGCATCCTTTCAATTCTTTATGAAGCCTATAATAAACTGCAAAAAACAAATAATTCTTATAAAATAACCCCTATGCTCAGAAAAATAAAAAGCCCCTTCCCAAGACACATCGCTACTAAAGTTACTGCACATATCTCTTAAAATCTTATTTATGTTGTAAAAATGTAGGCATTGGCTGAAAATACATTGCCTATCTCTATGGTAGAAGCTAACATTAAGAGTATTTATTGACAGAGGTAGGATAATTAGATGTAAGACTACTAATGAAATGAGTAGTCCTTATTTCCAAGCACCTAAATAGAACTATATTCTTGCCAATTATTGAATTAAATTCAATCTGTACATCATACCTTTCAAGATACCCACGCTATTGAAGTGAATAGATAAAATAGCAGAAATAATTTAATTAAATTCCTCCTGCCATCTCCCACAGGCCATTCAAGTGTCATGAAAGTGGCACAATTTTGGCATCTGGATATCATTTTGTACCCCTCCCTAATTCCATTGGCATAGTATTATCCAATGTTCTTAAATTTTAAGAGATTTCAAGCTGAAGCATAACTGAGGTTTCGCAGACTGAATTTTTAAGGCCCGAAAAGAAAGATGTCAAATAACCCACAGCATAAACAAAGAAAGAAATTTAGTCATAAGTATTTTCACAAATATTAACAAAAGAAGATGCTTTACTTTTTTCTCAGATATTTTGAGACTGACTGCAGACACAGGCGAACTTGCTGAGTTCATTTTTGTTGCTCCCCCCACTTTCCCATTTGTTTCCCATTAATTTTGTTTTAATATAAATCCCTAGAATAAATATTTTGTTTAGAGTTGTCATTAGCTGGACAAGCAACATTCAAGATTTGAAATGTAAACTGGCCAGTGATCTGAGGAGAGCTGTGGGGGATGTATGGGATTTATTGGAAGGATGAAGAGAGGGTCAATCATGCTTTATGCAGAGATAAATCATTAATTTTCACTTTTTTTGCATATAGCGTGGACGTACAAACACACTTTTTGTTAATCACTTGGTAACTAGTTTTCTGCGCATAAATTAAATGCCCAGTTTAGTGAAAGGTGGGGAAAGTCACAATATGTCACGTGACAATGCTGTGATGACATGTGTTTGACACCCTTGCCTTAGATGAAGAATTGGAATAAGGGAAGACAGGAATCCTCTGTAATTGTATTTCATGCTGCTTGTGTAATAAACTTATTAATTGGGAACATCACTATTTCCACCATTCCTGAGGCATGAATAAGGAAGATATTCTTTACATTTTGGAAGTTACTGTATAAACATGAACCTAAGAAATTACTAAGGATTTTTTTTAGGGATAGGCACCTTAGCGAAATACATTATTACTAAAAAGTATATTAATACATATTCTTCTGAATACAAAAACAGTCAGTACCAGAAATGACACCCTCAATAAAACAGTTTGCATATACTACATTGTTCATGTTTTTCATATTAAACTGTGGATTCATGCATTTTCCAATTCTAGTATTTGCTTTCTAGGGAGAGACATTTTAGAATGTTTCACAAGATCCAAAAGGACTGTACCAGCTTTTAAACTGATACCCTCTGAAGGTTTTTTTTTTTTTTTACTCAGAGCTATAATCTTTTTTCCCCTCTTTGACAGATTCTTTTTTCTGGATATAAAAATAATAAAATATGTTGATTGACAATAATTAGTTTCAGACTTCTTTTTCCATTGCTTACTTATCTACCTAGTGACCATGAAATTTGCTGATATTTTTTCTGATCTTGTTTGTGAACATTACCAGTCATCAGGCAAATAATAGCCAAAATATATCCACCCATCACTAGGTGATCATAAAATATGGATCTTTTTACTGCACACATATAATCTCAGAATACTTAACCAATCAAGCATAATATTGCCAATTAATATCATTCAAATAACTTCCCAACAAATAAAATTGTCACATAATACATTATAAACCAAAAGTCTATGATTGTATATTAGCCTGCTATATTCTCAGTGAAAATAATGTTGTAGAGTGTTTTGCCGATCTGGGAACCTTTGAGGACTTTTTCTGGAATGTTCTTAAAACACGTCTGCATCAGTAGATTTAGGGAGTGTCACAGAAATAGTGATCTAATGAGATGGCTGCATTGGTTTTAATACCAATTTTCTCTACAGTCTTCCTATAATTATTTTGTTGAGGTTTTTAATTATACTTGTTTTGATTTTACTATTGTTTTTATTGCCACCTTTCTAGGATGAGCAGTTATATATGTATAATAATTATAAATGTATAATATTTTAATTTTGAGTCAACATGGCAATAGCAAAATGTAGCATCTAATATTTCTATTTCTATTAAACCAAAGTTTAAAACAGTGAACTCCAAAATCAACCTTACATAACCAATTTAACTTTACCCATATGATCATGTCAAATGAGCTGGAAGCCAAGTACAAAGTAAAATCAATATGTGCTGAAAGGACATATGGGGGAAAAGTGGGAAAGAATTGAGATTAAAATATTAAAATAAAAATAACAAAGTCCCAGAGAGTGGCCATCACTACGGGTTAAAAGTCAGTCTTGGACTTATTATTTAGCTTCCTTATGGTGAAAAATATTTTCCCATGCAGCTAACTAATTCAAATGGGATATTATGGATTCTGCATCATATTTCAGTTTTGCAGCCAAGCCTATTAGAGGGTATAATTATTATCCTTCTCCTCACCACCTTCCTGTAAGGAAGAGGAAACCGACTTAACTAAACTGTGTTCTGAAACATGCCTAACCCAGTACCCTGCAGAGGATTCCTTGGCACAGTACTGTTAAAATAAGGCAACAGATTTAAATAGGACAGACAACTGATATATACATGTAGATCCCACCTGTGACACAGTTGCTCACTGCAGGCTTCCATTTAACAGTTTTGCTTCTGATATCAATGCAAACATGTGTGCTATGTGTATGTCTGTGTGTGGCTTATTTATTTTAAATTTATCTTTTGCTAAACATTAAATTATTTCTCAAGAAATAAAAATATATTTACATGGTAAGTATCTACAGTATACCATCAGTATGAACATGCACCAGTGAGAGCCTCTTCAGAAATTTGGTCAACATTGGTTGGGCCATTATGGGCATCCCACCCACCTTCATTGGGATCTAAAAATATTATTCGGAAGGGACCTCACATAAACACTTTTCAAGATTTATCAGATAACACCAGTTATCTGAATCAGAATCTGAAAGCACTGGACACAGACAAATCTGGTAAGAGCCATTAAACCTGGACACAGACAAGTCTGGTAAGACCCTTTGAGATTGCCATTGGCAAAAAAAAAAAAGCACAATTTTTTTCAACTGAAATTAGGATCTTATACCATCATTTCATTCAGCTGTATATTGTGATACAGTTTGCCAAATGCTCACTTTATAGATGTCCCCTGAAAAAGAAAGAAGAAAAAAAAGTCCACACCATTAATATTAATAATAATAACAAGAAGAATTTCCCCTTCATCTAATCATAATATTAATTACAAAAAACTGGGAAATGTTGTCAAAATGGACTCCTGGTATTAAACACTAGTGCAGTTCGGTATTTCCTTTGTGCTTTCACTGTTGGAGATCGTTGAGATGCTTCCTAAGAAGGAGAAAGGGAGAGAAAGTAAATTTGTACATTTCATATTGATTTCATTCTGAAATCGTTTTAATTTGAGCAGACAGTTTTGTTTTTCCTGAGAAGTGAATGGTATGTTGAAATTGATGCACACACAACAAAACTGCTTTTCCATCTATGGTTTGGCTGAGAACCTAAGAAATTACCTCGTATAAAAGGACGCTATACACTAGACATCAGAATTCAGAAAACATCAATTTATGGAAAAGAGCTGTGGATAGTGTGACAGTAAAAGATGGAAGTCAAATGAGAAAGAGTTAAGCAAACATTCAGACACTGAAATGGAAGCGGTTGCTTCCTTTTTGTGCCATGAACCACCACTGTGCTGCCTGTTCAAATTTCTCATTCAATCTTTTTTTCTCCATATTTATTGAAACATAATTTATGTGTTTCAATGGTGGCCTTCTAATGCTTTATTATTTTTCAAGAGTTGAAAAATTTCCAAGAAAAAAACATTGCAATATTATCCAGGAGATAATACATGTATGAATTAATTCTCACAAAAATCAGGGTAACAGAATCAGTCTACTGCAAATATAAGGAGCGGATGGCTTTCTCATACAAAAGAAGGAGCCAATCAATCGGGTCCATGACAGGAAAGAAAAAGAGCTGCAGAAAAATTTGAATATTTTTTTTGTACATAAGGCTTGCTCTTGAAACAATAGTTACTAGATTTCTATTGTTACAGATAACTGATTTTTCTTTAATAAATATTATTTATCTTAACGTCTTGGTGTGAGTTTGCCTTAAGTTATTACAGTCCTGTTGTTTTGGTTAAAATTGACAATCTATTTCTTATCTTTTCTCTCAATGTAAATCTATTTTATCTGAGAAATATTTACATTCATCAATGGAGAAAAATGAGAAGCAAAAAAAATTCTATATGTTTAGGGTGGTACAATTATATTTTGGCCAACACATCGAATTCTCAACCAGGGTCAAATAAAACATTGAGGTTGGAGGTGTCACATCAAAAGTAAAACTGTGTAATTGGAATCATATTATTAACATAATATGAATTAATTACATAAAACATTATAAACACTTCCTCCTCCTTTCACACTGACAAGGTCCTTAGGTTGGGCATATCTGATTAAGGGATGATGACTATCACTGTCATTGAATGGATGCCCATGCTGTTTACCTAAAACCCGTGCATCCAACTCTTTGTCCATGAGTTCTTCAGGATCTGTGAATTCACTAAGTGTAATTTTGGGTGCATTTTCATTTTGGCTGACAGAACCAATCATCTCCTGTTCTTTGTCATGTTGCACCTGAGCATAGATGTTGATCCATGGAATTTTCCTGCATATAAAAGAAACAGATCATCAGGTAACGATTCTAAATAACACAGATACTGGTCTTAACAGTAATAATGACTTATTATTTAGCTAAGTTGTATCACAAAAATAAGAGGAAGAAAGGAGAAGTATAATTTACTTTTTAAAATGTATCTAAAAGTATTAGGATTAATTTCAGTATGATTGTAGGAGAAAGTATTCAACTAGAAAAAATTCACAAGAGAGCCAGATCTGGAAAACAGAAAATTTAAATATTCAGTTTATAAAACTTGATACTCATAGGCATTTAATACAAACCATAAGAAGGAAGGAAGGAGAGAAGGAAGGAAGGAAGGAAGGAAGGAAAGAAAGAAAGAGAGAAAAAAGAAAGAAAGAAAGAAAGAAAGAAAGAAAGAAAGAAAGAAAGAAAGAA
>JANHGC010007131.1:20159-32039 GCA_027560395.1 Boaedon fuliginosus
CTATTCTATTCTATTCTATTCTATTCTATTCTATTCTATTCTATTCTATCCCATCCCATCCCATCCCATCCCATCCCTTATTCTATTCTATTTTCAATCCTACCCTACCCTACCCTACTGTATCCTATTCCCATCCACTATTAACTCCAGCCAAGTAACAGTTTATTCAGATGTGTAATTACATAGGATGAGAGCCCCATGTTCGATCGGGCAACATGAAAAATGATTAAACTGTCTAACTCAAGCATCACCTGAAATCCCCCAACTCCAGACCTTATATTACAGGGAGCAAGTGGCCATGGTGGTGGTATTTGACTGGAGGTTGAATTGGATAGGTGGGGAAAGGAAAATGGAATACCCACCAATCACTACCCTGAAATTGTTCTATATTGTATGCTTAGGGAGAGCACCCTTTGCCAACTTGGTTGCCAAATATCATTAAAGCTCAGTCACGAGAGCAGTGCAATTTGTGTTGAGGTACTTTTTTGCTGACTCAAAATGGAAGAGAGGCATGTTCCTGTGGCTGTGAGAAACAGCTCCTAGTTTCATAAATTCCAATGGCAGTTCAATTAAAAACCAGCTTGCCTCCAGAGAAGATCTATGGCACATATTAGGTTTTCCGGTAATAAGTGATTTGATAATTACAGATTATTCAAATATGCAATCTTATCCAATTAGGGAATTGTGATGAAAAATGCTGGCACATTCTCCCTTGATAAAATAGAGTTATATAGTAATTTATTTCTACACCATATTTCTGATCAGAATGAACACTCAAGGCGACTTAAAACAGCACATAAAATACAGAACACATAAAATAAAAACAAGTACATTAAAACATGCATAATAAAATCACTGATGTTGAAAGGACAGGCTAAAGAGATATGGCTTGGGGAGCAGAAACTAAAAGTAGCAACTGAGAGAGGATATTCCATTGGCTGAGGGTAATGATATGGGAGAGAACCTTCTGCCATGTTCTCCGTTGATGGGATTTTGAAAGCAGGGGCATCATAAAAAAGCACCCCGCTCCCCTAGTTCTTATAGGCCAAGCAAGTTGGTAATGGGAGGAGCAAACCTTCAAATGGTCAGCCTTTGAATGATCAACCCATTCCTTGGACTTAGATGGGAAGGCACAATGAACTGGGTGTTGGTCACCTTGAAGTAAGAAAAAAATCTTTCTTAGAAGAACATCTAGGATTTTGGAGTTGAATGCAGGTGCAGCAGAACATAAGAGTCTCAGCTAATGGTACGTGGACCACAAATAACACTCAAAAGTCATCGAGGTAGATCCCACGATTAATCATGAAAATTTAATTCTTTAAAACTTGGCCCAAATGGTGAATATAAATAGAACATCTGTACACTTGCCTGCAGTTTGCCTAAGATGCTTCTGGAGGTTGCCCAACTAGTGCTGAAGGCATCCCCTTTAGCACTAGATAATTATGGTGTTGCCCCATAACACTGCAACACTATGAGAGTTGCATGGCTTACTGATCTATTTCCAAGTGCAAATCAAGATGCTGGCTTTATAGATAAAGCCCTGTATGCTTTTAAGCTCGGTGACTTAGAGGCCACCTGTTTCAGGTGAGCTCTGCGTGCCTGATTTGGGGGACTAGGAGGCATCTGCTGAAGGTTCCAACAGAAGGCCTGATGACAAAAGGCTGGAAGGTGGGCTCTCTTAGTGGCCGCTTCCCTCCTTTGGAAAAGCTTTTCCCTGAGGCAAGAATGCGCTCTCTTCTTATGGACTTCCTTACTTTTCCCAAAGGCCTTGGATAATCAGTGGCTAGAGAAAGATCTCTGCCATTGTTGCCAGTTATTGCTACCATTTTAATTATTGTTCTTCATTATATTGTTTGTTATATTGTGCTTGGCAGGGTATACTGCTAAGAGCTCCTGGAGTGTGGCAGTTTATAAATGTTATACCCAAATAAATCAAAATAAATAAACCCACCCCTCTTGAAAACAGTCAGCTTTTTGTTTCTAAGTATGAAGAAGCCTTTATTCCTTGATAAAGCGATAGGTGGGACTTCACATAAGAAAAGTTGGGAATTGCCGCAGAGGGGATCTTTCATCTCAATGCATCACTTTGCAAGAGTGGCTCTTATGACTGCTTGCCTAAAAATGCAAGTGCAATTTAAATGGGCCACCAGATGTTCCTGATCTATAAGTGCCTCTGGAGGAAAATTACTATTTACATACAGTCTAGTTTAATACAAAAAGAAAAGGAGCGGTGACCCATGTAAGCGACGCATGAGCCCCCTAGTGGAACTTAATGCTCTTTGTCCAGCAGTGGCAACCCCAGCTGATTGCCTGCAAAAAGAGATCCCTCTGAATTCAACCCATTGTACTTATATGTAGTATAGCCATTAAAGACATCTCCGCCTCAAAACTTATCAGAACTGTGCAGAAAAGGGCCTGCTTCCCTCAGAGAAATTCTTCTCTTTCACGCACAATCTGGAGACAGTCATGTCCATCCAAATTTAGACAGCTGTATGAACTGCGGGGACGTGGTGGCTCAGTAGCTAAGACGCTGAGCTTGTCGATCAGAAGGTCCACAGTTCAGCGGTTTGCACCCCTAGCACCACGTAACAGAGTGAGCTCCCGTTACTTGTCCAGCTTCTGCCAACCTAGCAGTTCAAAAGCATGTAAAAAAGGTAAGTAGAAAAATAGGGACCACTTTTGGTGGGAAGATAACAGCGTTCCATGCGCCTTTGGCATTTGGTCATGCCGGCCACAAGACCACAGAATCGTCATCAGACAGTGCTGTCTCTTCAGCTTAGAAACGGAGTTGAGCACTGCCCCTAGAGAGGGAAATGACTAGCATGCATGTGCGGGGGAACCTTTACCTTTACCTGTATGAACTGCTGAGACAATAAATACTGGTGGATTGGTTAGGCATACTCTTCAGGCTATGAATAACAGTTAATATGCTATCCTATCTTCCTTGTTGGCTTCCTTCCTTTCCTTCCCCTGGCCCCATCTCAAGAACATCTGGTAGCTAGGATTTCTACTCTGCTCATGACGAAAGGTATCCCAATTTCTCTGTTTCACTGGAATAAATCAGTCTAGGGCAGAACTTTCTTTGATCATACCTGTCAGCTTTAGAAGCCATCGGGTTTCCCCAGATGTGCCAACATGACTTCTCTAAATAAATTCTTACTTGGATGAACTTTGTCTCTGAGGGCTGGATGGATACTGGGAAGTTTCCTTGCAATGCTGACATTACCTTTTGAAGATTCTCTGGCTGAAAATTAGAGGCAGGGAGTATAAAGACAAGAACCATAATATAAGACCTAACCTATCCTCACCAAAAAGTAGAAGGAAAAAAGGGGGGAATCCTTGCTTATTTTGTGCCTTGGCCTCACCTACTGCAGCTCTTGGCCTTCCCTCATAAGTATTAGGTGCCCTTAATCAAGTGCTTAATAATTGCACTTAATTAAGCACATTAAGTGCTCATAAAAATTCCCTATCTCTGGTAAGGGATTAGTCCTATTCTGATCTTCTATTAACTAATCAGTGGTTCTTCCATGGAATTTCCTGATTGATGTTAGATTGTTTCTAACATCACCCAATCACATGTATATATAGTATACATATATGTATACTGCTCCTCTCCTAATTTATATAAATGCAGCAAGGCAGAAGCACCTGGATAGTCCTGGCAGATTTCAGAAAGCTAAGCAAGATCCAATCTGGTTAGTACTTTGATGGGCAAACGTCTAGAAATCTCAAGGCTATACTCTAATCTGGGGAGTCAAAACACATTATCAGGCAAGAGCAAATGTCTTTTACATTGCTGCCAAGAAAACTGCACAGATACTGTATGTCCATGAAGTCATTAGAGGACAAGGGAGACTTTGCTTTCTAGTTTACATTTTATCTAATCACTTTTTCAAGCTGTTCCAAGCAATCTCCTAGCTTGGTATGGAATGCCTACTCTGTAGGGAGAAGGTCCAACTTTCAATCTAATGGGTTATAAAAAACAAATGATTGGAGTGGTGGCCTAGTGCCGAATATGCTTGCCTCCCCCTTGGGTTGAGAGATCAATCCTATGTAGCAGCAGATGCTTCTCTCTTAGGGTGCAAAGAAAAGAAAAATCTGCTGCAAATTCCAGATAGGCATCTGGAAGGGCATCCAGCCAGTAAACACTCAGCTACACCCAGCTGCCCTGACTCTATCCCAGATTAAGGGATTACAGGATGGTAAGTTTAGTTTAGTTTAGTTTAGTTTATTGTCATTGCAACTTGTACAATGAAATTAAATGCCATCTTCGGTGTACATTATAACTATAAAAATAAAACACAAACACACATCCTTCACATTCTATACAAAGAATTTAAAAAATGCAATTGTTTTATTTGGAGATGTCTACCAGCCAGTGTCAGCACAGTGAATGGTCTGGTTCAGAACAAAACTGCTTTCCATGTCCTACCTATAGTAATCTTTGTCAGATTTTCTGAGCATTTCTGGCTTAATATCTTGATATTTGGTTTCGCCCTCCTTTCCATTAAAAAATGTTCAAATAACCACAAGTCTTAGTTGTCCAAACACTGCAGCCTTCAAATGGCACCTCCTTTTGGACACAAATGGAAATCCTTCTAGAGTTGGTCTTCTTCTACAAATGAAACCAAATAATAGGAAAAAAAAACTTAATTGTGCTCTGCAAATTGCTCCCTGTAATCCAACCATCTGAAATCTATCAACCTACACATTTCAGAAGAACTCCTACTGGGAACCAATTCTTTTGGACTTGTGCCTAGAAGCAGAACAGTCTCAGATACTTCCTTCTGCCACAACCAAGACAGACATGGAACTCATAGATCTTCTGGGTAGTAAACTAAGATGTGTTCAGATCTAGCTTTAATATATATCTTACTGCCCAATTGTTTCTACCCATTGTTCAACCATCACTCATTAGCTTGGGTAGTGAACTTTTTAGATTCCCTGTCAAAAACCCCTTATCTGAATGAAAGATCAGCTCTGTAGCTGCAAATCTCACTCTTCTTTGAATCATCTAAGAAACAATTGGCCAAATTTTTGTGGTTCCTTCAGAAGAAGGAATCCAGCAGAAAAAGATCAGATGCCCCAATGTCACAAATTAAAAGAGCCAGTTTGGTGCAGTGGTTAAGGCTTATGTTGGAAACTAGGAGACTGTGAGTTCTAGTCCTGACTTAGGCATGAAGCCAGCTGGATGACTCTGGGTGAGTCACCTCTCTCTTAGCCCTAAGAAAAAAAGGCAAGAGCAAGCCACCTCTGAAAAAACATGTCAAGAAAACTACGGGGACTAGTCTAGGCACTTACCAGGAGCCAAAAACTGACCTGAAAGTAGAAATAAAATTGCTCAGATTCGGTCAGACTTGGACTCGGCTGGCCAGGATCCGTGGAGGTGACTGGGGCAGGTCTTAGTCCTGTTATCTGGGAAGAGTTTGCTCCTGTGACCCCTGATGATGTGGACAAGGTTGTGGGGGCAATGAGTGCCACCACCTGTTTATTGGACCCATGCCCCTCCTGGCTGGTTTTGGTCAGCTGGAAGGTGACACGTAGCTGGCTCCAGGTGATTATTAATGCTTCTTTGAGTGAGGGGTTCTTTCCACCAGCCTTGAAGGAGGTGGTGGTGAGGTTCCTCCTCAAGAAGCCTTCCCTGGACTCGGCTGTTTGGAACAACTTTCGTCCGGTCTCCAACCTTCCCTTTTTATGGAAGGTTGTTGATAAGGTGGTGGCGCTTCAACTCATGCATACCTTGAAGGAAGCTGATCAGGAACCTGATTGGGGAAATGAGGCAGGGTATAAATCTAATAAAAATAAATAAATAAATATAAATAATCTAGATCCTTTGCAATCCGGGTTCAGGCCCAGATACAGCACAGAGACAGCATTGGTTGCTCTAGTCAATGATTTCTGGCGGGCCCGGGATGGAGGTGCTGCCTCAGTCCTGGTGCTTCTTGATCTCTTGGCGGCTTTTGATATCTTCGAACATGGGATCCTTCTGAGGCGGCTCAGGGGGTTGGGAGAGGGAGGCACCGTTTTATGGTGGTTCTCCTCCTATCTTTCAGGCCATACCCAGTCGGTGTTGTGGGGGGTGAGAGATCTGACCCGAGACCTCTGCCTTGCAAGGGTGCCTCAGGGTTCAGTGCTCTCCCCACTACTATTTATAATATACATGAAATCGCTGGGTGGGATCATCCGACAGCACGGGGTAGGGTATCATCAGTATGCTGATGATACCCAATTGTACATTTCTGCCCCTGGCCAAACTAGTGATGCTGGGGAAGTGATGTCCCGGTGCCTGGAGGATGTGAGGATCTGGATGGGGACCAACAGGCCCAGGCTCAACCCTGACAAGACTGCGTGGTTGTGGGTACTGCCCCACCCCGTGGTCCAGTGGATTATCCAACATTATTGCTGGGAGAAGAAAAATTGCTCCCCTCAGAACGGGTGCGCAACTTGGGGGGGTTCTCTTGGACTCACAGCTGCAATTAGATCATCATTTGGCAGCAGTGGCCAAGGGGGCCTATGCACAAGTTTGCCTGTTGCACCAGTTGCGCCCCTTCCTGGACCGGGAGGCTCTCCTCACGGTCACTCACACCGTCATCACCTCTCATTTGGATTACTGTAACACGCTCTACATGGGGCTGCCGTTGAAGAGCACTCAGAGACTTTAACTGGTCCAGAATGCGGCCACATGAGTGATTATGGGTGTGCCTTGGTGCACCCATATAACACCGATCCTCTGCAAGCTGCATTGGCTGTCAGTAGTCTTCCGGGTGCAATTCAAGGTGCTAATAACAACTTTTAAAGCCCTACATGGCTTAGGAGTGGGATACCTTCGAGACCGCCTGCTGCTACTTTATGCCTCCCAGCGCCCAGTTAGATCCCACATAGCGGCTTGCTAAGGGTCCCATCAGCCAAACAATGTTGCCTGGCAGGCCCCCATGCTAAAGCCTTCTCTGTGGCAGCGCCGACCCTCTGGAATCAGCTTCCCCCCAGGATTAGGACCATCCCCACCTTGTTGGCCTTCTGAAAAGCCACGAAGACCTGGCTTTGTCAGTGGGCCTGGAGTTGATTACCTCCCCCTGCTGAATGTGGTGAATTGTGTAAATAATTTTAAATTGAACTGTTTTGTATTTTTTAATTGTTGTCAGCCGCCTTGAGTTCCCTTTGACTGGGAAAATGAGGCGGGGTATAAATCAAATAAATAAATAAATAAATAAATAAATAAATAAATAAATAAATAAATAAATAAATAAATACTCTACTGCTAGAGCCTACCACAAGGGATGAGGCCTTCCTGTCTGCTTGTGCAGTTGCAGACTGGGCTCAAGATCCCAAGACCAGGAGGAGCACGTTTGGCTTCCTCATACTCCTCAATGGCAGCCCCATCCACTGGCACATGGGGCAGCAGAAGTTTACCTCCTGCTTGCCTGCAGAATCAGAATATCCCTGCCTCTCAGATGCAGCCAACAACCTCCAATAGTTCGACTCACTGGTCAACAGCTTGTGGGAGCCACCACCTATTCCCCTCCAGATAATGGAGGATAACACCGGGGCAATAGGCATCTCTAGGGTACTCTCAGTAGGGCCTAGGTGATGCTACATAGATATCTGCTATAGGAGCATGAGACAGCTCAGAAAGATGGGATTTGTTGTGATAGTCCATAGGAAGATCTAGGAACAAGTAGCGGATATTTTCACAAAATCTCTGTCTAGTGATAGGCATAATTATCTGTGTGGCAAACTCTGTCTGGCTTTAAAACAGCTAACATGCATTTTTGACTTCTGTACACATTGTATTGCCTGGTGTGGGTGGTGGGGGAAGTGGAAGGGGATTGTCACACAAAAATGTGTGCCTACAGTGCCCCTAATTGTTGCAGTAGCTGTATAGGGCTGCACCCTGGCACCTATAGGGAGAGACGTTGTCTCATCTCTATAAAAGGAGCTTGCATGCTCCTCCCTTACTTCAGAATGCACATGTAGTCTCAGCAGAGGCATCTATCTTTTTCTATCTTTTATTAAACTTATTTTACTTTGAACCTGACTCAGTGTTATGTAGCTGATCCTAAGATCCCAGCCTCACCTCCACATCGACATCTTGATAGGGTACCAAATTGATTTGTTTGGATTATTTTGAGATGAAAAGAAAGCAGTTTTTGTTCTTAATTGGCCCTGCTAAATAATTATTTGTTTGGGAAACTTGGGTTGAACCTATAAAAAGTCACATTATCAACATATAAACAAAACCATATCTATGGCAGAGCCCCAATGTTATTTTATTTATTTATTTATTTTTATTCGATTTATACCCTGCCTCATTTCCCCGGTCATTTCCCCGGTCTTAAAGATGGTTTCTTGTTACTCAGTCTCATCTTAAACTCTTTAAAAACCACTAAAGATTGTTTGGCCTGATCCCAGATATTATCCATTAAAACAAAATATATGTTGGCCTCTACATGCTTTTCTATTAAACGATAACCTTGATACTCCTTTTTTTTAATTGAAGCTGGCATCAGAATACAGTACATACAGAAACAAACTTTTTTCCCTAGTCGTTTATTTCATAAAATAAATATTGGAATGTAATTTAAATATGCATAATTAGTAAAGCATTAAATGGAGAAATAATTCAGATAGCTGTTAAATTGGAAAATTCTAGAATATAAACACATTCAGCCTGCAAATATATTCTACAGTCTGACACTTAGCAAATTATGCACAACAGTGTTATAAATTGGATAATATAGTTTCTTATGGTTCTAATAGATTCATCCTTCAAGTACCATATAGTATGCTGAATACAGAGAACTACTTATCCAATAGCAATATCAATTATCTTTGCCATGTTCCTTTAGTGACAATGTGACTATGAAGAAAAAGTTGCAAGAGAGAAAAGATCCATAAAAATGTATTGGGTGAGGTAGTTATTTGAACTGAGTCAATATACCAATACTTTTTTCATTTACTTTTCTGAGAAAACTGAATAAGAAAAACTGACCTCAATCAATTAATTTTTTTTTATTTTGATCAAGGATCAGCATAAAAACAAGGACAGAAACAAAGCAAAATAGAAACAGCTGCACAAAGAATATGTCAATTTTGATTACTTGGTATATGTAAGTATATCATAGTATTGTTAACACTAAACTATTCATTCCCATCATAATATGATTCTGACAGCACGCCAAACTATGACGTGTCATGAAAGCTAGACCACCATTATCCAATCATTTGAATGCCACCAAACATATTTCTTTACAAAGTAGTTACCAAAGTAGCATATTTGGGATAGTAAAGATAAAGGTTTCCCTCGCACATACATGCTAGTCGGTTCCTGACTCCAGGAGGTGGTACTGTAGCTGGATCCCCAACCATCCTCTTCTATCACTTGTCATGTAGAGTGTGAGGCTGGGATCTTAGGAAGAAGCTACATACCACAGGATCAGCTTTATTCCAGGGTAAAGGGATAGCGTCTCTGGTGAGACTACATCTGGATTCAGATAAGAACAGGCAAGAAGTGAGCAGGAACTGAACAAGGAGGGGCATGCAGGCCCCTTATATAGAGGTTGTGCAGTATCTCCCCCTACAGGTGCCCAGATACAGCAGTAGACAGCTGCTGCCACCTAGAGGCACATGTGTGGGGGCAGTGCCAGGAACATAATTCTATGTGACAAAGGTAATGAGACATCTGAAAGAAAACAAGCAAGGTCAGAGAGCACCAAGGACCTCCTTCAATGGGAAAAGTTGTAGAAGCATGCCATGTCCATTTTTCTCACTACGTGTTTGAGGAATGGACTTGAGGTATAAAACACTTTTAAAAAAATGCAGATGGACTTTCCAAATATTAACTACAGCTCAATATTGATATATTAGAAGAGGGCCTAAAATGTTGGTACTTATGGTGGCAACAATCCACCAACTTTATCCATTTTAACTGCTGTAAGCCGCCTCGAGTTCCCCTTGACCGGGGAAGAGAGGCGGGGTATAAATCCAATAAAAATAAAATAATGTCTATGGAGATTATCAGTTTTCCAGGTCATGGCTGTCATGGACAAACAATCCTTCCATTCTCCATCATTCAGTCAGAACTACAGATGTTTCTTGGATGAGAAGCAAAATGTCTTCAAGCAAAACAAGAAAGTCCAGTTGACTTTTGAAAGAAAGCAGCTTTGGGACATCTACCAACAAATGAAGAATATTTGTCAATATTCTGTTACAGACTATTGTAACTTAACAAAGCTGCCTCTGTTTTCAGCTGCTAATATATTCAATATATGATTGATTTTGCTCTTGAATTTCCATATTAGAATTAAGATGCTGGACTAGTTTTATTTTCCTTCCCCACTACAGAGTTACTGGATAAAGTGGAGTGCTGTTACCTAGTTGGGCAAGCAAACAACCAAGCTTAGAGAGCACCAAGGATTGCACAGTTCACTCCTGAGTTGCAAAGATGATCTCCTATACTGTTGTATAATACCTGAATGATAGCTTGAATTCCAGAATATACACCACCTAGCATAAATAAAGCATTATAACAATGGAAAAGCATGCAACAACACAACAGTTCCCATTTGGTGCCTTATACCTTGGGGGGTGGGGTGGAATCAGCCTTCTATCCCATTTCCAAAGCCCTCCGAAAGAGGCAAGGAATACAAATGCAACCCATGTATCTTGATATTTCACTGATTATATCTAACTGTAAAATGCTTTGATAATGCAGTTATCAAAGAAAGAATGGTATAAGCTGACAGTAAACATGCAATATATTTGCTCCTTGCTGCATTTGAACATCAAAAAAACCCTAACTCAATAAATTTCAGCAAATGCATGTCTTTTCTTGAGAATTAAATAGATGCACAATTGAAAAAGAATTTCCTGCTTGCATTGGCTCAGGTGAAGGTTGCTGCAGCAGCAAAAAAAAAAGCAAGAACATTTCATTATGGCCTCTTTCCACTCCATTGGATGCCATAGAACATTCCTAACCTTGAGGGGCTGGGGAAGCACCAACAGTGATAAAGGCAAGGTCACTGTTAGAATAACACTTTTAATGTTAATAGTTAATGAGTGAAGACATAGAGCTGGGATAGCACAATTCAAGGAAACAAACATAAAATGAAAGGATGTGAATTTTTTGACAAGCACACCGGCTGAGGGCAGGATACACCAATTTCCTCAAGCAGAGTTTTAGTCATATGTAGAATGCAATCAGGACAAGGGTTGGGGTTTTTCTTCTTCTTCTCTGGGCCAAATTCTATTTTCAGAGATTCCAGTAACTTGTGAGCTTCATCTCCTGTCAAACAAAACAGCTTTCCTCTTTGAGAGGCCAGTCCTTTCCAAGCTACTCAAGTGGTTCCTTTAACAGAAGTAGATTGTGCCTGTGGACATATTGCACATACATTCATCTCAGCATCAAAACTGAGCAGCACCATCTCTTTTTTGCTGTGGAAAATTTGACTTACATGAAATAAAGATGGAATTTAAAGATACAGAGGACCTACCCCAAAAAACATCGAACATTGGACATATACTGGAAGAACTGGATTTGATTTGGGAGATAGCAGGAAAAATAATGAACATTTTCATAAAATGGACAGACAGTGAGATGGAGGAGAAGGATTGTGAGTCGGAGAAAATTATGAGACAGGGGATTGGCCAGGAAGCAGAGGAAGAGGCAGACTCAATAGAAAATGACCAATCCGTGATAATGGAGGTGGAATCAATGGAGGCTGGGCCAAAACATCGCAACAAGAAGCCAAAAGGGGAAAAAACACTGGGATTGAAAAGTTTGGAGAGGGGGAGTGGGTCCGGGGAAAATATAGAAAAGTTTGGGTTTATGGGTGGAGGAATGAGTAGAATATTAAACCAATTAAAAAATGGGAAGAGGAAGAG
>JANHGC010007132.1:15113-27327 GCA_027560395.1 Boaedon fuliginosus
CTTCTTTTGTATATTAGTATATCTATGGTGCACATGCGCAATACGACGGGAGTTCCGGTACCTTTTTTTTTTAGTTCTGGTACCTTTTTTTTTAGAAAAAAAGCACTGCCAACAAATGATGCTTTTTTGTACATGGTAATTTTGTAGTTTTGACATAAATTAGATCTGTCTTCCAAAAGTCTCAATGTGAGATCAGGGTTAAACATTTGATTAGTTAATCAGTTTTTGCAACTAGCAGCTGTTTATTTCTCTCTGTATGTGTGTGTGTCTACTTTAAATATTAATCCAAAAGAAAGATATATATAAATAGGAGTGTCACCCAGGTTAGAACAGCAGTATGATGTAGGAAACAAATTACTGTATATACTCGAGTATAAGCCGAGTTTTCAGCCCCCAAAATGTTCTGGAAAAAAATCACCCTCGGCTTATACTCGAATCAGAGCTAGAGCTTTACTCTTTTTCTTGGAAATACCTGGAAGATCCTTGTTTTCCGAGGCTGCTGACGGAAGCTCAGCTTTTGGGCTTAGGTGAGTCTGCTCAATCAGCTGATCAGTGGGCCATTTGAGCAGCAGGGAAGGGCAGGGCTGCCTAGTAGATCTGCAAACTCTCCTCTTGAGCTCAAAGGAGCCTGGCCAAAGTTTCCCTGTGCTGTTTCAGAGAGTCCTCCTCAAAAGGAAAGTTTTTGAAGGGGCTGATCGAGGCTGTTTTTTATACGATAGATGGAAAGAGAAGAGATAAAGAGATTTCCCTTCTACAAACACCCACATTTTTCTATAAAACCCAGACAGAAAAGGGAGAGGAACTCATCAATATTTATGGGAGGAAGTAAAATGAGCCTCTTGCTATCTGGTATCTTCCATGCCATCCATTGTTTTTAAATATGTCAGAAATAGTTGAAAGAAGACCCATAGTCATCTTCTCTACTACCAATTCTGAAATCTTGAGAACACCATCATCTAATGGTAGAAAATTGCCCACTTCCCCCAAATGGCATCTTCTAATAAGGCTTTGCAAAGCATTCAAAGAGGACATTCTTTGAAGCTCTTCTTGAACACTCTGTGGCTCATCTTGAAGCACTGAAGCACTAAGATTGTCCCATCCCCTAAAACAGTATTTCTTATCCTTTAGCTGATTAAAAAGAAATGTATCCCCACTTCTAAATTCCCCAGACATTCTACTGACTGGGGAATTCTGTGAGTGGAAGTCCACATATTTCAGGACAGAATAACAGAGTTGGAAGGGGCCTTGGAGGTCTTCTAGTCAAGCCCCCTGCTCAAGCAGGAAACCCTACACCATTTCGTGCACCACTCAAGTCAATAAGCTTTTCCAGTTTTCGTAGGTAAAATTAGATACCTCGGCTTATATTCGGTTCGGCTTATACTCGAGTATATAGGGTAGTAAAAAAAGCACTACTGAATTTACTAAATGCACTTTATTCTTAGCTTCTAGGGACTTAAATTCCTACTCACCAATCTCAATAAAATAACCAGTCTCTTGACTATGATCCCTTCAGCATCATCCTACATTATTGCTACAGCTGGGATGCACTTTATACCATCAACGACCCTGCTGGGAATTTCCCATGATTTTTATTTTTTTACTTATTCCTCCCAGGAACTCCATCTCCCTCCAAGATGAGATAGCACAGTAAGATTTTTGAGGGGGGGTGTTAGTTATTGTACTGAACAATTATGATCTGTTCATGTTTTATTTTCTATTTTCTATTATTTTCTATTTTCTATTTATTTATTTGTATTTAGGTTTTTTTGTCTGCTTTGTGTTTGTTCAAAATTTTTTTTCATATCTTTAACCTTTTTCTAAATTAGAATTTTATTTAAAACATTGTAGTTTTGCTTCCCTTCAAATGATGTAGCTAGTTTTTTACTGGTTTCTGTAGTTCCACCTATAGGAGTAGGCTGATGTAGCAACAGCTGGCTAAATGTGTATAGCCATATATTTAAGGTTCCAGTTTCTAAACTAAGCAGATCAAGTTTCTATTCAAAATGTGTGTCACAAACCATTTTTCTCTTTTTTCCTACAAGTTGACAACTCACTCCATGCCTTTATTTACTGAAGAAGCGAAATACATTGCATAAAAAATACAGGATATTTTACTGCACTATATCCGATACAGGAAAATCATTTGTGGTACTAAATTCAATGTTTCAAGCAGATTTTTCTAGCTGTCGCAGAGCAGGGAAGATTATTAACTCATTACAAAATTATTACCTGTAAGAGCTAGTGATTTTTCTTGCCGAAAGAAGTAACTTACCAGGAAGTAAGCATATTTTTAAAAACCTACTGCAGCCAAAATTGTCTTCCACTTTAAAAGCAAAGTTTTACAAAGTTTTTTGCAGTTTGGCTCTGTCAGCAGGCCTGGAGGGGAGGGAGTGGCATCTTGAAGATGGTTAATGGATTAACCCCACCTTCTCCCTGTAGCACTTCACTCCCTTCCTCTCCATCTTGGTTAATTTAATTTTAACTGAATTTTAAATTTATGGGCTCTATTGGTTTAATGTTTTATATGGTATTTTATTGAATGACTGTAAACTGCCTAGAGTTGCCTCAGTGAAATGGGCAACATAGAAGTTTAATAAATGAATTGAATAAATAAAACCTTTATCTGTCCAAACTTCATTTTGCTTACCATCAAAATACATGCAAGGTTTGCAGCTCAAAACTAAAGCACATTATCAGAGGAAAGGTAAAGTTCAAAGTTTAATCTCGACATATTGAAGTACAGCTCAGAAATCCAGGAACTATTCTCAATCACTGTAAGCAAAGTTGAGCTCAGAAGAACAATGGTTTAACTTGGCGCACAGTATAGAACCCTAATTCTAACCCTAAGTAATTCTTCTGAAAGTCCTGTAATGTCTGATTGTACTAGAACATGGGTGTCAAACCTGTGACGTCAGGTTGCCATCACGTGACTTTTCACAACATTTTTCTCCTTTGTGGAGCTGGGATGAGTGTGGCCTGTACCAATTTGACACTCCTGTCAGTTAGAATAACCTATAATGTCACATAAGTGAGATGAGTGGCTGTATGAATTGAATAAATAATAAATAAAAGGTCTCCTGATGATCACTTTCAGTATATCTCTGAACCCTGACCACAACCAACATTGTGATAATAGGAGCAAATATGGTCCTAGGACTTTTTTACACTGAGCATGTTCAACCAATGTATACTGGGATAAAGTTTAATCAATGATTCATTCTCCTTTTGGTAGGGTTACCAGATATGGACACCAAAATGCAGACACTAACAAAATAGCAGGGGGAGTGGGGAGAGAAGAGACAAGAGAGAGAGAGAGAGAGAGAGAGAGAGAGAGAGAGAGAGATACCAATCATGCATTTCCTTTTAGATTAAAAACATTATGATAGAAGCCATAACAAGTCAAAGAAATTATGTACATAAGAAAAAGAAATATTACACAAATACTATTTTCTACACCTTTTCATATTTTGTATGTAAATTTATTAATTACTAACTCTTCATTATTCTATATTCTACATATTTTATTTTTCCAAGCTACCCTTTCCTCTACAACATGTATTCCATGCTTGGTATGCTATCTTTTATTCTTTAAGCCTTTCCCTTTCCCTTTCTGAGAACCTCAATGTATTCAACCTAACCACAACTTCCTTGGTTTTTTCCCTTCTTTGGACCCATTCACCTTTTTAAATGTATTTGTTTTGCAATTCAAACCTCATACTGTACATTCTCTCTATTGAGGGGGAAAAAACCCATTCCAACATATGGTATCTCTTTCATATGGTCTCTTGCTGTTGTATCCTATCCACATTCATTCACTACCCATTCATTTGTTACCTTATTTCTTCATATGTCTATTCATACACTTGTATAACTCATTCCCACTGCATCCAACCTTTTATTTCTCACATCTCGTTAGCACAGTATGCAGATGGACTTCTACACAGCCTTATTAACTTCTTTTAAATCACACATTGATCACTATTTTTCTACCAGCATTTACACATCTTTAAATATCTCTGTTCACCCATCTGTAATGTAGAGGGGAGGTTGTAGTCCTCACCCTCTGAAATACCATAGTCCTTTCTCTGAAGATCTGACTAGCCCTAATTCTACTAGCTTTAAAAAAAGCCTTAAAAACTGGTTATTTTACCAAATGGGAGGATGAAGAGTTTAACAGAATCCATGAGATGATTACTACAGATGTGACAATTGTTTTCTCAACACAATTATATATACAGAGAGTCATTGTTGAACAACTGCAGTATTTAGAGACTGTGCGAAGTTACAACAGTACTGAAAAAATAACTTGACATCTAGTCCTTTCAGTTTTGATCCTTCCAGGGTCCGGTGGTCATGTGATTGCAATTTGCACACAGCTTCTGACAAGAAGAGTCAACGGAGACACCATCAATAAAATTATTAAGCCGTGGTCATGTGATGTCTCGCTTAACAACCACATCACTTAGTAACAGAACTGCTGGTAGTCATTAGAGAAAGACTACCTGTAAATTATGATTGGTTGTTTTTAACTTTGCTTTTAAGTCTGTTAGCCATCTACAGTCACTGCTAATATGGGCGGCCGTATCAATTCTTTTTATAAAATGAAGTTTAATGTTTGCTACAAATCATTTAGGTTCTCCGTGAACAACATGGCTTCTACTTTCACATCGGTAAGAAAGAGATCGCTCTTACACCAAAGATTGCTTAAATTGTTTATGTTTATGTTTATTGAATTTATACCCCACCTCTCTTCCCCAATCAAGGGGAACGCAATGCGGCTTACAACATAATAAAATACATAAATACAATTTAAAATACAACAAAATACAGTAAAACATAAACATCATAACAATAAAAACAATCTCTAAATTAAAACTATTAACACACAATCATTCAGCCAATCATACCACCATTTATGTATGTAAATTTTACATACTTTCTTACTTTGTATTGAACCATTTGCTAAACATTCCATTTGTAGTGAATTTATGGTTTACTTCCATTGTTTAATACTCTTACTGGATTCAACAACCATCAACTCCAAAGCAACAAAGAACATTCTACAATTCCAACCTATTCACTTTATCATGTTCTTCCTTTAAATTCACAAACATATAATAAACTAACCATCTCATATAGATCAATTTCTACTGAATTGATGTGTTGATTCTAGAGCATTAATATTAAAATCACATTCTCCTTCATAGATACACAGAGCATAGCACAATACCGTGTATTTTAAATGTAGGTAACCTGATGTCTCCCTCCAGGAAGCCATATCACCAGGTCAGATGGAACAAATAATAATAAATATATATAGCAATGTTAATGTTTTATATTTAATCATGTTCCTTTGTTTCAGGGAAAGTATTTACACTATTGTTCTGCCACTGTGCAAGTTTGAGTGCCAGGAACAAAATTGAGGTGCCAAATTATATACCAATTTTTTCTTCTGTACAATTTCAATGAGAATTATCATTTGACATCCAGAACATATTCATGTGCAGGTGAAAACATTAAGCACAATGTCATAAATAACCTAAAACTTATTGTTTTAGTTAAAGTCTTTTTAGTTATTAACAGTTGTACCTCGTCCAGCTTTCATATCTCCTGGGCAATCTGACAGCAGTAGAAAAAAAACTCCCTCTGGAAACAGTCAGTGTTGCATGATCTCAGCATAAATAACAGGGATTGTGAAATCTAAGAACATCCTCCCCATGGAATCCTAAATAGTATATATTTTCTTAGAGCTTGTGAACAGAAACAAAATAGACATATACCCACAGAAGCCGTCAGGAAAACAATCATGTAAGCTGAGAAAATTTAAAAAGCCTGAAATCTGCTTTTTCCAACCAAAGTAACTGATGTAAAATGGCAATAAATTCCAATTCAAGCTCAAGTTTTACTTCATGCCAAGTTTTTATTCTAAAAATTTTCTTTTATATAGCAGGGGATATGGGTCCTTTGGATTTAGATTTCACAACAGAACTGGATGTGGCATGTTTTTCTCCCCACACTTCTTGGCAGTATTAAAATAAGGTTTCACTCGTATCTGTTAAGTAATGAGGAGTTCACATATCTAGTCACAAAAGAGGATGACCACCTGCCAAGCTTGGCATCAATCCAAAGCATGATTCATTGCTACAGGTGTCCTTATTTTTTTTAATCAACCTAACACTAACAAAAGGACATTACACAATTCCATGTAATGCTAATTTATTATTATTATTTATTCGATTTGTATCCCACCTCTCTTCACCCAAAAGGGGAACACGAGGCAGCAGAGCAATACAATAAAAGCATTTACCTATATAATAAAAATCAAAACATATTCACTTCATGATTTAATTCATGTATCCATATGTATGTATGAGACTGTGATGCAGAGAAATTCCATGATAGCAGAAACAATCCCAGCTGCACAGAGCCAGCAACATGATAGAAGCTTCTGTTGTCTTTGCTTTTACCAGACTGTCAGGCTCAAGCAACCAGATCCGCATGTGAAAGATTCAAGTTGACTACTTTACTGTGTTCTACCTATAGTACAAGAATTTCCCTAGATTGCTCACCTTACCTTACCAACAGATAAGGTGCCATGGAAATTGGAAGGGATGGGGTCAGTTTTAGGTCTATTGTCACTGTGCAATGATACAAGGCTAACTTCCCATTTGATACCACCTCTTTGCCTGGCTGGGGATTTTTCTAACATTGCCTCTTCGGATACCTGGCAACTGGAAAAATCTTCCAACGAGTCAGAAGCATCAATGATTGGCACATTAGCTCCTTAAAAAGAAATACGTCCCTGCTATCATTTTAATTTTCCCATTTGTACATACTGAGTTGTACTGGTAGAAAATAAACAGTGTTGTCAAAGGCTTCAGCTGTATGAAGTAGGCAGGAATCTTTATCAACATAGTTCAAAGTAACACAATATAGCATAACACATTAAAAATAGCAAACAGAACCAAAAACATCTTTAACTTATCCACTGGGACTCTGTTCAACTTGTCAACCAAACCAGTGGGAATTCATTTGTCTGCTTATTGCTTACCTAAGGATCTGCAGGACTGAAGACAACTCTATGTCTGGGGGAAGATCATTCCAAAAATTGTTCTGGATTTCAATAAATATAGGCTGAGGAATGTTATAAACATAAGACCTTCCTGTTCATGTTCATGGATCTCCCAAATATTGCTGTCTGCGCATGCGCTCCACCCCCACCCATGCACATACAACCTGTGATCCTGCACATGTGCATGTGACCCCTGCACATTCACCCCCTGCATGCACATGTGAGACCCCTGCCCATGCACCCCACCTGTACGCATGCACATGCGTCCCGACCCTATGCATGTATGGCAGAGAAACAAAGATCAGCTGGCTAGCGGGAGGCACATGCGTGACAGAGCTGATCTGGGGCGATGACTCGTGTGCCCAGAGGTTGGCCATCACGGATTTAGACTATGTCTTTTTGGGCCCAATGTTTGATAATAGGCCCGCAAAAGAAAAAGTTGATAGTGACATTGTGTTATGAAAATATTAGTCATATCACGTATTTTGAATCTTATGCATCAGCCCAAATTGTTCTTCTGACTACTCATTTTTCAATTTAAAAGTGTAAAGTCTATTCTCATTGAAATATTTCCATTTCACTCAGCTCTAACAGTTATTTTCTCTTTAAGGTCTAGTGAACTAGGTAAAGTTCTATAGTCAGTGTCATTGATAAAACTGTAGATGGTATTTTACCACTAAAAAATACTAACACGTTAGTCCATCAGAGGGTTATGTAAAACAACTTCCTAAAGATATACATGACTACTCAAAGTGCACTGGGCTCTGATACATTAAAGGACAAGAGAGAAGAAATAAAGTCTTCTCTTAAATACTTAGGTGTATGTCTTTTATTCAGTCAATTGCCCAGATAAAGCAAATCCTTTTATATTTGGATATGATCAAACTGGGGAAATTTGCCAATCCAATTAATTAAGGACTTTTTCTTCACTTGTTTGTGAGAAGCTGGCAAGGTTTAAAGAAATTGTCCACTAACATGTACATGGCTAAGCCCCCAGTGATAACAAAAAAAGGAATTGAGGGTGGGAATATTGGATTGAATTGAGTTCTTTCAATTCTTTTGAATACTTTACTTGGCCAAGTGTGATTAGACACACAAGGAATTTGTCTCCGGTACGAAAGCTCTCAGTGTACATGCAAAGCAATCATCATCACCATCATCATACATTTTAAGAAGATACTTGGTTGACTCAGCCTTCCATCCTTCTAAAGGTCGGTAAAATGAGGACCCAGATTGTTTGGGGCAATATGCTGACTCTGTAACCGTTTGGGGAGTGTTGTAAGCTCTGATAAGCAGTATATAAAAATCCGAGTGCTATTGCTATCTATGTTGTAAGCCGCCCAGAGTCCTTTGGAAGTTGGGTGGCATAAAAATATAATAAATAAAATTAAGTGTTGACATTTCTGGTGAGCCTAACATTGATGCCAAAAAAAGTGGACAATTGCCGGAATCATGCAATTAAAATCTCTCTGAAGTTAGAGAGATTGTCAAATTATCCACTCCATGCAGCTGGGTTTTTGCAAGCAGGTGGCAGGAATTGTATTTTTGCAATTAGCTTGTGATCAGCTGACAGTTATGGAATTCCATCAGTGCTTATGGCCACAGGTTTGATGGGGTCATCTCATAATCACTTCAGGTTTTTTTTTTGTTTTTTGTTTTTGCTTTCTTGAGGGTTAATCTTTGGATTGCAAGTCTTACTGAAAACACTGGATGGGTATATTCAATTCTTGAAAAAAACAATTTATAAGTTTCAAGACTTATTTTTTTGTATTATATAGCAAGAGGGTGATTACAGTTGGCTTCAGAAAGTTCCAGGGTTTAGGGGCAAAGTTAGACTTGATTTAATATTTTGAACTTGATTGAAAGGATCCTCTTCCATAAGAAAAACTTTTGAAGATTAGGCATTATTACACTGTGTGCATAATTATGAGTGACAATGGCACAGCAGTGGTTAGAACGCAGTTCTGCAGCCTACTTCTGCTGACTGCCGGCTGCCTGAATTTGGCAGATCAAATCTCACCAGCCTCCAGGTTGACTCAGCCTTCCATCTTCCTGAGGTGAGTAAAATGAGGACCCATTTGTTGGGGGCAATATGCTGACTCTGTAAACCACTTAGGGCTGTAAAGCACTGTAAAGCGGTATAAAAGTCGTAAGTGCTGTTGCTATTAGGCAAGTGAGTGTTTTGACCTTATCATTTTTATGAATATTTTCCAGCTCAAGCTGTATAAACTTGAATGCTTATTGGATATAAGCATATAAGGTGATGTGTATTTGTGTAATGAGGGAGGGGTTGGCCTAAGGAGATCAAGCCTCTATATCAAGGTGTGCATAATAATTAGGCAGCTTCTTTTCCTCAGGCAAATTGGGCCAAAAAGGAGATATAATTGACTCTGAAAAGTCAAAAATTGTAAAACATTTTTCAGAGGGATGCAGCATTCTTGAAATGGCTAAAATATTGGGGCTTGATCACAGAAACCTGTTGGTTATTTGTTGCAAATAATCAAAATCAGGGCCTGTTGTTTGGGAATTCAGGGCCCTGGACTCTGGTTGTTAATAAGGCCCCTCTGATTCAGGAATTAATCCTGGAGAAGAGGGCCGACCTGGTGTGCATCACCGAGACTGGTTGGGGCTGGAGGGGGATGTTCCCCTCATGGAAATGTGCCCCGCTGGGTTTCAGGTGGTGCACCAGCCGCGATTCCAGGGCAGGGGTGGGGTGGCGGTAATTATACGTCAGGAACTCCATCACGGGAGGGCGCAGCTCTTGGGATAGATAGGTGTGAGTCTCTCCTGCTGAGGCTGGACTCAGGGGTTCAGTTGAGTCAGTTTTAATGTACCTGCCTCCCAGCTGCATTACATCAGCTCTGCCTGTGCTGCTCAAGGGGGTCGCTGGGCTGGCAGTTGAGTTCCCCAGGCTTATGGTGCTTGGGGACTCAATCTGCCATACCTGGGTGACTCCTTGGATGCGGCACAGGAGTTCATGGCCTCCATGGCAACCATGGACCTGACCCAAATAATTCAGGGTCTGACTCATAAGGGGACACACACACTCGATCTAGTTTTTGTCTCAGAGCACTGGCACTATGATCTGGGGTTGGGGATATAGTTGTAGAACCCTTGCCATGGTCAGATCATTCCCTTATCCAACTGGATATCCTGGCGTCTGCCCCACCCCGCAGGGAGGCGGGACCGACTAGGTGGTTCCGCCCCAGGCGCCTAATGGACCCAATAGGGTTTCAGAGGGAGCTTGGGGAGATTCCTGATTCCCTAACCCAAAGCACGGCCGAGTCCCTGGTGGCTAAGTGGAATAATGCTGCGGCCGGGGCCCTGGATCGTGTTGTGCCTTTGCGACCTCTCACCGCTCGCAGACCCTGGAAGTCTCCTTGGTTTACTGAAGAGCTCTGGGGAATGAAGCGACGGAAGAAATGTCTAGAGCGCGCTGGAAGAAGGGCAAATCTGAATCTGACTGAACACTACTAGGAGCTTATATTGAGACCTATTTAGTGGTGATAAAAGCGGCAAAGCGTTCTTACTATGCCGCTCTTATCACGTCCGCAGACTGTCGCCTGGCCACCCTGTTTAGGGTGACTCGTGCTCTCCTGAGACCAGCGGAGACCGAGGAACCCTTGCAGGATAGAGCTGAGGAATTTGTTCAGTTCTTGTCAGACAAAATCGCTCAGTTTTGTTCGGACCTCGATTCTGGCTGTACAGGGTCTGTTGAGATGATGGCAGCGGGTCCTGTTATCTGGGACGAGTTTGTTCCTGTGGCCCCTGATGATGTGGACAAGGTTGTGGGTGCGGTGAGTGTCACCACCTGTTTGTTGGACCCATGTCCCTCTTGGCTGGTTTCGGTTAGCCGCGAGGTGACACGCAGCTGGCTCCAGGTGATTATAAATGCTTCGTTGAGGGATCCTTCGTGCCTGCCTTGAAGGAGGTGGTGGTGAGGCGCCTCCGCAAGAAGCCTTCCCTGGACCCAGCTGTTTTGAATAACTTTCGTCCTGTCTCCAACTTCCCCTTTTTGGAAAAGGTTGTTGAGAAGGTGGTGGCCTCCCAGGTCCTGCGTACCTTGAATGAAGCTGATTATCTGGATTCTTTACAGTCCAGTTTCAGGCCTAGGTACAGTACTGAGACGGCATTGGTTGCACTAATGGGTGATCTCTAGCGTGCTCGGGATAGGGCAGTTTCCTCTATCCTAGTACTACTTGACCTCTCAGCGGCTTACTCATGCCCTCGTCACCTCACGCTTAGATTACTGTAATGCGCTCTACATAGGGCTGCCCCTGAAGAGCACTTAGAGACTTCAGCTGGTGCAGAACGCGAGTGATCAAGGGTGTACCCCGGTGCACCCGTATAACACCAATCCACAGCAAGCTGCATTGGCTGCCGGTGGTCTTCCAGGTGCAATTCAAGGTGCTAGTAACAACTTTAAAGCCCTTCATGGATTAGGAGTGAGGTACCTTCGAGACCGCCTTCTGCCACCGTATGCGCCCAGTGAGGTCCCACAGAGTTAGCCTGCTGCGGGTCCCGTCAGCCAAATAATGTCAGCTGGCGGGTCCCCGTGCTAAGGCCTTCCCTGTGGCGGCGCCGACCCTCTGGAATCAACTCCGAGTAGAGATCAGGACCATCTCCACTCTATTGGTCTTCTGTAAAGCCACTAAGACCTGGCTCTGGCAGAAGGCCTGGAATTAATGTACCCTCCCTTTGGATGATTGTTGATTGTATTAGATTGTTTTTTATTGTATATTATTGTATTTTATTGTTGTTAACTTCCTCAAGTTCCCCTTGACTGGGGAAGTGAGACAGGATATAAATCTAAATAAATAAATAAATAAACAAACAAACAAACAAACAACAAACAAATAAATAAAAAGGGTCGCAAGAAACGTGTTGAGAAAAAAAAGACGCATATTAACTGCCCAAGATTTGAGAAAAAACAAACGTGAAGCTATTAGGAGCTCGTTATCCTCCAGTGATGTCAAATTCCAGAACTGCAACCTACCCGGAATGGTCAGAAGTACAAGGTGTTCAGTACTCAGAGCTATGACCATAGTAAGGAAGGCCGAAACCTGACTATATCTGAACAAGACCCAACAGTTGAAATGGCAAGTCTGGGCCAAGACAGATTTTTCAAAGGTTTTATGGACT
>JANHGC010007134.1:7185-19320 GCA_027560395.1 Boaedon fuliginosus
CCACACCTCGCGCCGGCTTCCCCACTCTCTCGCACGTCCCCTCCAGGGACTACGAGTGCCTATTTCAGGCCTCAAACAAAGAAAATCGGTTCAGAAACGGGAGCACTTTCCCTTTCTGCTCCGACCGCCGATACGTCACCGGAAGCCGCCCGGAAAACCCCTTTTTTGATGATCCCACCAGTGCTGATCTTACTATGCTAAGCTATCTATCTGCCAAATTTGAGCTAGATTGGTGGAGGACTGCAAGTTTGTATAGCACACATACAAACACATCCGTACCCCACTTAGTTATAGATAACAAGGTAGATAGCCTAGTGGTCAGGAAAACCTCTATCTTGCACAGATATTGCATTCTTTTATACGTCTTATGTCTTGAATTTATTTTATTTATTTATTCTGTCAGAGTGTGCACAGCTTCACTACATGAGACAACCCAGGAACAATAATAGCAAACAGAGGTTTGTAATAAATAGTGGTTTTATCTATAAAAGAATATATACTATACATACACATACTATAGGCAGAGGTCAAACAAGCAGTACTTACAGCAGGGAAGAACACATAGTGAGAGAGGCGCCCTAACAGGGCCTCTTCTTATTATACAGGCTCTTAAAGGGATAACAGCCAAAAACCTTGCTGACTCATTCCCATCATTACATCATTGCATTATTGCATCAGGTGGTCAGCTCTTAAATCACTATCCTGACATCTTTGCTGCCCATCTCGCTTCATCTTGAATCCTCACAGATAGCTACCAAAATGAACAATAATGTTTTCTCATTTTGTTGCCATTGTTAGATACAGATGAGGAAAGGTCTTTAGAGTATTATAACTGGTAAGACCATTATCATTTCTGTGTACACTGCCATGTATTGTTATCCTTTCTATCTAATATTGTTTAATATTAGATAGCTGCCGGGAGCTGCCCATTTAATAGCCATTTTATTGAAACTCTCTCAGCATTCTTGTAAATAAACCAAATGGTAGAGACATTTGCTGCATATCAGTATCTAATCAAGAAAACATGAATCTTCTTGTCTTTAGATGCCCATAGAATATATATACTTAAAAAAATAATCTGAAATGCCAGGTGATACTTGCCCAGTCACTCTCGAGTCATGAAGGATGCAATGGCAATTTTTTTGTGAAATTTTGCCAATAAAACTGCAGGGACTTATCCAGGCAGATGCCAGGAGTCAAGATTAACTTGAAGGCTAAAAAAAACCCCAAATCCTTAATTTAAGAGACATACTCATCAAGAATATAAGAGCCAGGACTTCCAGTTGGACTTCCGGCTGCTTTAGGTATGGAATTTGCGATCTCCGCAATTCAGACCTAAGCCTAACGGTCCAAGGGCTCCTTAAATGTTCTAAATTCCCTGTAGGGGAGGTGAAGTGAAGGGGGTTTGTTGGACAGGTTGAGGAGGACCGCACACCTTCTCCCTGAACAGATATAGTCCCCGTAGCTGACAGCCAGCAGGAGGGCATCTGTAATGGCAGCCATGAAGTCAGGACCTCCCAAGAAAAGCAAGTGCAGGAGGGAGAGGTAAAGTTCTGAGCGCAATTGGGCTTGAGAAGAAAAAATATTTAAATTGACATCCCTCAGAATGAATCACGACAGCGTGCTTACTAATTGTGTTAGCGGCATTTTAAAAAAGTAAGCCAACATTAAAAAGGAACATCTGGAGTGAAGCCCCAGAGCGGAGGTGGTTTAAATCAAGCTCAAAGGGCAATGAGAGGCTTTTTGGAGGCAAGTAAAATGGATGTGGAGAAAGAGCAGGAAGAGATTGCTGACATCAAAGAGTACTGTGTGAAGGCGGTGGATACCTTTGGCTCAATGAAAGAAATTGGATTGAAACTGATGGACACGCTAAATAAAAAAATTAGAAGTGGAGGTGGAGGTGGAAGGACAATCTGAACTGGAGGAGAAAGAATTAATGCAGCCAAAGAGAGGGGAGAGATTTATAGTGGAGAAAAAAAATGGCAAGAAAAGGAGAGACGGAGTTTAAAATGGTGACCGGACTTCAAAAGAACTTAAAACAAAAAGATATCAAAACTTACTTTTTATGAAGAGACAGTAGAGGAGAAGGTATCCCTGGAAAAGCAGAAATGGAGGAGGAGCAGAGCCCTATGAAAAAAACACCTTGGAGGACTTCAAAAAGCACAAAGGAAGACAAAGGAGAGAGGAACAAAAAGGCAAGCTGGGACTTTACGAGAGCTGGAGATTTTTTTTTTTTTTTTAGGTGTGATGATGGTTAAACAATACCACAAGAAATTGAACGATAGTAGGAATGGGTTAAATGATCAGGTGTAATAATGTAATATGAATTTATAAGAAGTATGTGATATAAAATATTCCCTTTTAATGTCTTTTACTTCTATTTTTATTCTGTGCATGACTAGGAGGAATGAAGATTGTTTTTCTTTTAACATAGAAACATGAGAGTGAAAATGGACTATAAATATTAAACATTGAAAGAATGAAGATAGAGAGTTTAGAGAAAAATGTATTAGCAAATAGGTTTTAATAATATAGACATATTACCTGACTGTTTTTCCTTTTTCTATTTTTTTCTATTGAAATGTAGACTTATTATTTGGATGTGGAAGTATAAATTGTGCGGGAGTATAGAGATATAAACTAACAGATGAATTTGGGGAAGTGAATGCCATGAAGACAATTTTTATATGCTTTTCTTTTTTAATTTTAAGAATTAATTAAAGAATTTATGTAACGTGGTGGCATAGAGAAGGTTGTAGACTCAATCAACTAAGCTCAGACAAGAAATTGTATTGTTTTATGTTTGTTTCTTTTTGAAAAATAATAAAAAGTGTTGTTTTTTTAAAAAGAATATGAGAGCCAGTTTGGTCTAGTGCAGGGCTGTCAAACTCACGGCCCACGGGCCAGATATGTCACACATTGGCCACGCCCATGCCTGGTTTAGCAAAGGAGGGGAAAGTCATGATACATCATGTGATGATGCGTGATGATGCAAGTTTGGCACCCCAGTTCTGGTGGTTAAGGCACCAAGCTACCCAGGAAACAAGAGACCACGAGTTCAGGTTCCACTTGAGCCATGAAAGCCAGCTGTGTGAGCTTTGGCCAATCACTGTCTCTCAGTTCAAGTCACCTCACAGGGAAAATAGGTGTTGTAGGGAAAATAGGAAGAAGGTATATATTGGATATGTTCACTGCCTTGAGTTATTTGTAAAAAATAAATAAAAAGGCAAGATATAAATAAAAGAAAAAGAAAAATTAACAGTAATTCACCCACCTTTAAACAGCAAAGGTATTTGGATTTTAAATGCATCCATGGTCCAAAGCAAAATAACCATATAGCAATGCTTTGATTTTTATCTGTATTCAGTATGAAGAATTACCCTGCTGCTTTTGTTTACTTGTACTTAAGTATAATTTAAAATTGCTTTGTACACTGGTTATCTAAGCTCCTTTACATGGAAACATTAAAAGACAGTAGAGAAACCATATAAGTCAAAAAAACAAACCTTTTATTTGGTTCACTGACATTGAAACATGTGGAAAAAAGAAAAATAGTGGCAAAGCTATCTTGTGAATATGAAAAAGCAGATATAGCAATTATTATAAATTATTATAATGCTATCTATTAAAATAATAACTATGCTCCAGAAGAAAAAAATTATTTGTTTCATGTTTTAAGGTTAAATTGGATTGAAATTGGATTTCCAAATATTTTAATGTTTTTCTTGGACGCTGCTACTGTTTTTAGCCTCATTCAGCCCAGAAAAGAAAATGAGTCCAAGAACTTTATTCAGTATGTTAGAATTCCATAGCAGCTTTTTGTCCACTCTGAGAAAGTAAATAATATGGATTTTGTGACTTTTCTGTGAGATAACAAGTGAAGTAATGGCAGAATGAGGTAGCTCAAGTAAACTACTTTTAGATTCCCTCGTTGGGTTATCACTAATTAAACTTCATTGATTGTACTAGGTTTCCAGAGATTTGATTGTATAACATTGGGATCACACAATGGATCACATACTGGTTCAAAGCTACACTCAATCATAGAAACTTATGTACTGTTTTTGGACAAGATACATCCACTCAGGGAAATCTTCTATATGAAATTGTTGGTATGGAATGGAAAAATAACAAAAGCATTGTTACACATACAGTACGTTGCCTTGAGCTTTTGGAGGAAATGCGTGATACATATATTTTTGCCAAACCTCCTCCCTAAATAAAATCTGCCTCAGTGATTACATGCTTTGACAATGATTGCACAATTTAGATACTTATTCATATCCTAAGTGATTAAAATCATTTATAGTCATAGATCAGAAGTTACTATAAATGCAATTGAGAAGGAATCTGAATCGCAGCATAGTTCAGTCTTCATTAAAATGTTAATTTCTACTGAGCTTGTTTGGAAAACTGTATGATGAAAACTATTTCTGGGCTGTGCCACCTTAAATTCCAAGAGTATGGAAAAACTGCATTATGAAATATTAGTCCAGGCTTATTCCCCTGTTACATAGGAAAGTAGATGAAGGTTTGTCCCTGGTAACAGATTTCCCTTGTACAGGCATCCATATGCACACTATAGTTGTGTAGTGCTTAAGAATCAAAGGGAAAATGTGCTACAGAGACTTGTGAGTAGTCACATAGTACCTATCAAGGACTATTTAGAGTGTATCTCCTTTTTTCCTGGGATTGTGTGACTGCACTTGGTAGCTACACTATGTGATACCTGGAAAAGTTCATTGGTTTAAAGCAGGGGTGTCAAACTCAAGGCAAGATCCAGTGCATGGGGTGCTTAGAGCTGACCCACTGGGCCACCCTAGAAACAGGACTAGCCCGTGGTGCCTCTGCCAGCAAAAACGGAACCCGGGAAGGTTTCTGGCAGAGAATTGCAGGAGGCCATCGCACTCTGAAATGAAGCTCAAGAGCCCATTTTCACTGGCAGAACGCTTGAGCCACTGTATGTGTCCCCCAGACATGAGTGAAATTGAGCTGGACATGCTCACCCTGGCCCTCCGGGGTCAAACACAACCCTGATGTGGCCCTTAATGAAATCTAGTTGACACTCACGGTTTAAGAAGTTGCTGACAAGTGCTTTGTATACAGTCATACATGCTCTGTAATGCATTTCTCTTTTCAAATTTGAAGCACAGCACAGCCCTCATGAACATTCAGTGGCACTTTCTAATAAGGTGGAGTTCCAAGAAGATCAAATGGGAATGTGCTGGAAGTTGATGGGAGTCCCTAGGTCCTCCAAAAAGAACCCCATCATGGTCCAAGGCTGCCCACGCCAGGTAGAACTTTAATATGGAGCTGTTGTCTACTTCCAGTCATGACATGTGTTCAGATCAATCTGGGACAATAGCCAACCATATAAACTAGATTTTTTTTAACCTGGTATTTTTAAAGCAACAAAGACAGATTGTTGGATTGTATATACCCCTTGACTCAAAGTATTGGTTTTATTAATATCCTAGTTTACAGGAAAGTTTCACCTCCAAGGAGAAAATGAGATAGGAAGTGATGATGACAAGAGACCTTTGTTGGTTTATCCTTATGAAGAATCTCCACATCTAGAAGATGTCATGAAATAATTCCAGCCATATCATTATAAAGACTTATTATATTACTCTGCAAAATTATACCCAGTTTCATGTAATATGTCAATATTTTTATTACCTTTTTCAACAGAGCATTGAAAGGTTTTCCATCAGTGCAATGTATTTACTTTTTTATGAATAAAATTATTTTGCACAGTTTCCCCCTTTTTACTTAATTGTAATATTACTGTATATCACTTTTTAGCATACATGTTTTTGTACTAGCTGCATGTATTATAAAATATTTTTATACATAGCTGTAATTATTTTGAAAGCTAAAAGTATTTTAAATAAATAAATAAAATTAATAAAATACATAATTAAAATATTGATAAATCCATTAATCCATATGGGACATTTCAATGGTATAACATTAATGTTTTATGAAACAGTATGCTAATACAATAAAAAGAGAATGTTACACTGATCATCAACTAACAGATGCATTGTAACAACTTAAAAATGAAATGTGAAAATAAAAAATAACTTTTAGCTTCCAATTTTTCTGGCATGCCGTTCAAAGGAATGCAATTTAGTTGTCTCTGTTTCTCTTTATTATACTTCATTTTGTACATTCTTTTGATATTTTAGCTGTTCATTTATTTTGAAAGTTAGCTTTGTTTTAAGCATGAAGAGTTTTTTTTAATAATAGTTAAAAGTATATAAATCTGTGTGCCATTAATAGTTATTTATTGTACTTTAAAAAGAAGCAATACCTTGTGTAAAATATTTTATATGTCTTCTATTTGACAGAAACTGTAGCACATTCAACAAGCGATATCACATTCCATTAATGTAGAATGTGACTACATGATTGCTAGGTGGTATCTATTATGTGCAAATTATATCTGTGCTGAGTATAAATCCCTAAATAAATTGAACCCAAGATATCAATAGACAGTTTTTCTGGTTATAAACCTGAATTAAGATAATTCAGGAAGATCCAGTTGTGACTTTCATGAATTGTAGATTGTCAGCTTGTTTGGCCTTCTCAGTGGTGGCGCCTGCTGTTTGCAGGGCTTTAGTTCGCAGAAATTAGAAGGAGCACCTGCCATTTTTCTGTTTATATTAATTTGTTTAATTAATATTAATTTGTTTTAATACCAGCTTTGATCTGAATACAATTCACATTGACATAGATTAGAGAAAGCAATATGTACATGTTTTTATTAAATGAATATCAATAATTTAATTTGCTGAAGTTATTGACAATGTTTTATTGAAACTCTCTTGCAATTATAGTTGTGTATTTGCAACAAAGATATTATCATTATATCAGCCTAAGACTGCATTTAGATGGTACAGCAGCTGTAATTCCTTTTTATTATAAGTTTTTTATATATATTATTAGGAATGACATGCAGGTTGTAACTATGCAACGATCCTGAATTAATGGTAGATTTGTTTCCATGTGCAGGGACTGAAGGGACTGAAGATAGGAGAATAAACGCTGAAATGGACTTTGTAACTAGGCAACCGTGTTCTCTCATCCTTTTCAACCCCTCCTCTTCCCACTGTAACTTCTATGGAACCAATTACTGGTTTGTTCTGTTGCTGCTCGCCTGGCCATAAGCTGTTTAGTTATAATCGTCTTGCATATTTCCACCTTGTTTTTTATATAAATATTTCTCAGACTTTATTAAATTATACACAAGCTTTGTGGTGGAATAGTATCTCTATTCAAGTCTATTCTATACTCAAAATATGTGGGATAGAACATCTATGGTGGGAAGAATTAAAAGTCTAATAGCATTCATTCTTCCATGTTTAGTGACTGCTTTTTCTTTTCCAATTATTTTTCATCTAGTTATTAAAAATTAAAGTGAGATATAGTACAAAAAAATGATCATTCCATAAAGAATATTCTCTATATTTTAGTGATATACTGTAGTGCCATAATGTATAAGATACTATATAATATATAGTGATAATATATAATACTAGCTGCTTACCCGGCCTTGCTCGGGTTTTTTTTTTCTCCGAAGAAATTACATTTCTGCTGATGTGTCCTGTTGTGATTTATGTTGTTGATGTTGTGTATCATGGATGCTGCTATGTGTATAGTATGTGACAATTTAGTGGAACAGTCTTATAACTTAATAGCGTTATGAATTCTGGACTTCAACTCCCTACATTCCTCCTGAAGTTATCTTACCTCAGGAATTCTGGGAGTTGAAGTCAACATTGCTAAAAGTTTGCAACTTCATCCTGCACTACCATACCTAGAGGAATCCCTGGGGCAAAGTGCGCTCGCGTCACCGAGGGGAATCCCAGCTATAGAGGTGAGGGAGTGATTGGATGGGCTGCAGAGGAGGCTGGTGGTTGGCTGGTCTGCGGGTGGGATTACTTTCCTTGCTGTAAGGCTAGCTGACGGAGTGATCTGGTTAGCCGGCAGAGTTTACAGGGCTTGCAGAGGCTTTGAAATGCAGGGCTAGGCTCCTTTAGACAGCGGTGCCTTTATTTTATGAGGGCTGCAAACTGACGGAGCGCTTGGGGGGGGGGGAGTTTGCAGGCCTGATGAAATAAAGAATTTGGGGGAGCTACAAACTCCCCCCCCTCTGGTTTTGTCAGGTTTTTTGGGTGGGTTTTGGGCTTCTTTGATCTTGGAGGCTCCATCCTTGGCCCTTTCCTCCTGCCCACGCAATTGCTCCATCAGCTGTCATTGCAAAATGAGGGCGCACAGGCTGTCGGTGGGAGGACAGGGCCCTGTGCTCCCGCTGGCAGCCTGCCCACCCGTGATTTCGCTATGCCAGCTGACAGAGCAATTGCATGGGCATTAGGAAAGAGCCAGTTTTGGGCTTCTTTAATGTTGGAGGCCTCCATACTCGGCCCTTTCCTCCTGCCCACACAATTGCTCTGTCACTGTCATAGCAAAATGTGGGCACACAGGTTGTCGGCAGGAGGACAGGGCTCTGTGCTCCCGCCGGCAGGCTGCCCGCCCGTCATTTCACTGCCGGTTTTGGGCTTCATACTCGGCCCTTTCCTCCTGCCCATGCAATTGCTCCATCAGCTATTGTTGCAAAATGAGGGCGCGCAGGCTGTTGGCAGGTGGACAGGGCCCTGTGCTCCCGCTGGTAGGCTGCCCGCCCATAATTTATCTATGCCAGCTGACAGAGCAATTGTGTGGCTGTTAGGAAAGAGCCCGTTTTGGGCTTCTTTAATTTTGGAGGCTTCCATACTTGGCCCTTTCCTCCTGGCCATGCAATTGCTCCATCAGCTGGGGTTGCAAAATGATGGTGCACAGGCTGTCGGCGGGAGAGGGCTGTCGGGGGAGGTGAGATTTTTGGTGGGAGGGTGCAAAAGATTTGGCTGTCCTGTCATCAACTTAATTTTCTCTCATAGTTTTCTAACCTGCGGAATAAAGTCGGCACACTTCTCTCTTCAAAGAAAGGCGAAAGCTGCTCTGCAGAGAAAAGCGGCAACAGTTTGAATGAGGAGTTAGAAAAAAGGGGCTGTCCTTGAGTTAGGACATGCGTAGTACTGATTTTTGTCCGGTTTTCTCTGTTTTTTGCGGGGGTCTCCTTTGTCCCCTTTTTTACTCAAAATAGGAGGCAAAGAATTTTAGGACCCCCCCAGTGCTGATTTTGCAACCCTAAAAAAGGTTTGTGTGAAATTTGGGGCAGTTTGGTGCAGAACTGAATTTTTGTATAGGGCACATACAAACCCACAGCTCTCTTTTATATATATAGATTTTTTAAATTTATAGGCCACCAAACTCCCAAAGGACTCTGGGTGGCTTCCAACATTCAGACAACAATAATGAATTTAAAATGAAAATGATAAAAAAATTAAAAATTTAAATTAATATTAAAGTATTAACATATTAAAATCTCCCAATCAACAAGTATATCAACAGATCCCTATGGGGGGAATCAATAGTCCCAAGCCCACTGGCATAGCCAGATCTTAATGGCCTGGTAGAAGGCTAACAGGTTGGGGATGGTCTGAATCCCCAGAGGAAGCTGGTTCCAGAGGGCCGGTGCAGCAATAGAGAAAGATCTCTCCTGTGGGCCCACCAGATTACATTGTTTGGCTGATGGGACCCATAGGAGGCTAACTCTGTGGGATTTAATGGGGCGCTGTGAGGCATAAGGTGGGAGGAGGCGGTCTTGAAGGTAGCCCGGTCCAGAGCCATATAGGGCTTTAAAGGTCATCACCAACACCTTGAATTGCACCCAGATGCCTACTGGGAGCCAGTGCAGCCACAGAGGAATCGTGTTATATGGGGGCATTGAGGTACACCCATAATCACTCACATAGACCAATTGAAGCCTCCAAACACTTTTCAAGGTTAGCCCCATGTAGAGCATGTTGCAGTAATCTAACTTCGAGGTGATGAGGGCATGAGTGATTGTGAGAAGAGCGTCTTGGGTGCAGCTGGTGCACTAGGTGCACCTGTGCAAAAGTCCCTCTGGCCACAGCTACCAAATGATGTTCCAATTGCATCAGTTGGAAGTGATTCCCACTGCCACTGCTCTTTTACCTACCTGTAATCATTTTCTTTCTCTGTTTAAATAAGGAAATATCTCTGAAAGGATGACCCAATGGGTCACACATTGTCTAATGTTACAGGATCCAATCTGGGTCAGTCACTAGAACCAGAGGTTTAGTCTTCCGAGCTTTTGGACTCATGCTAGAGCCCATCCACAGGGAACTTTTCTCTACTGGAATGTGGTAATGTGTCTAATGTTAAGATAAAATTTCATGTGGTATCTCTTGAAAGAACATAGAGATGTTCAGTAGTTTATTTGAGTAGAATTATGAAGAATATTTAGAATGATGCAATAAACACAATTCAGCCCTTAGAATATACAAGAATATACAAAATCACCCCAGTTTCTTTTTGTTTTTAGCATTCTTTTATGAAGATATATACAGTTGGAACATCAATATTGCTGGAATTCATGCTTGGAAAATGGAATTTTTGACCTTCTGGGAATTCTGATATTTCAACATTTATTTTCCTTTTGACAACAAAGAGGGAAGCAAGACTTCATGAAACTTGAGAGTTGCCAGATTATGTTATGTCATCTCAGTGGTTCTTTTTACCAACATCTTGAGTATAATAATAGCTAATGCTTTGGGGAAAATATTCCTCCTATTAAAAATAATTACAAAGAGGCAAGAGAAATTCTTGATCCACTTTCCACATAAATGAGTAAGGAAATATTTAAAGTGAGTCTACAGTTTTGGTATCTTTAAATAATAAACAGAGGATTGGTTCTGAATATTTTGCAATTGGAAATGCCTTCTTTTTCCAAGCACAGGCAGCAATAATGTTGTGATTTTAACACATTTACAAATTTTACAGGCCAATCTCAATTTAGCATCTGATTACATTTCCAGCTAAACACTTGTGTTGGCCTCTAAATTGACAGGCTTTGATTTATGAATATGAATCTAGTTAAATTGTACCTACTGACAACAGAAGGCATATATAGATGGAGAACTGCCACACTCCTGATTTTATTCACTTAGGAAGATAGGGGATTTCTTGGAGAGAACACTAGGCATGTGTTTCCTTCATTACATCAATGGTAATAACCCTAAGAAGTCACCTGCCCAAAGAATGCAATCATGAAGATAGCAAAGTCCAATTTATTTTCAATTTCACCTTGATCTGTAGCAATGAAAGAATGGCTACAGAACTGAGTTGATTTAAGTGGGATTTTCTTTTTCTCACTGCAACTATAGTTTTCTTCCAGATACATTCATTACAAAAAACTGAAAGGGAGCACGTTTGGGGTATGAATTTGGGACTACCGTTTGAACTTCCCTTCTTAAAATGAGGGCTTCTTCATAAGGCTGGCTGCAGAACTGATCTGTCATGTTTGGCATTGTATTAGCCTGACACAGAACAACAAAGGTTTAATTCAAGCTGTTACAATGAGCTTATTACATCATTGGACAGTGCCATTTTCCAGGAAAGCAAAGCACTCCAGTCATATGGCAGCCATTTCCAGGGATTTACGATGGTAATTAACAATCTACTCTATTTGAATGGCCGTATAAAAAGCTGCTAGGGTCAGACCAACAAGGGGATGGGGCTAGGCTTGTGCCAGAACATTTTCAATATCTGGCAAGAAGCAAAAGAATTAATTGGGGATGACAAGTCTGGGTGTGAAGTTGGTCTGTCCATCCTCTCCCTTCATGCAGAGAGTTGGCTCCAACTGGAATGCCAAGCTCAAGTATCGGCCTAGGAAAGAACTCACTGCTTTTATAGTTGGCCTAATTAATCTATAATTGTAAATCCAGTTGTGTTTGAAAAGAAATACTTTGGAGTACTGAAACATGCTCTCCATGAGGCTGCCCTTGAGCAGAATTCAGAAGCTTCAGCTGGTAGAAAATGCAGCTGCACAGGTGTTGGCTATTCACATGCAATACCACTACTTCAGGGGCTGCATTGCTTGCCAGTCTGATCCTGAGTCAACTCAGAAGTGCTGGTTGTCACCTTTAAAGCCCTTCATGGCTTGGGATTACTGTCAGCATTCCAAAGAAACTTCCCCATCTCCATTCAGCACTCAGAGACAAAGTT
>JANHGC010007138.1:8974-20474 GCA_027560395.1 Boaedon fuliginosus
AAATTGATACCCAAAACCACACACAAGATGGATGTATATTTAAAGAAAAAATAATTAAAAATATATTAAAATAAAATTAAAAAAACAAACAAAGGCAGGCAAGAACTAGGCAACGAGGGCAGGCAGGGAGGTGGCAGCAGCGGCAGGTGACCTCTGTTCGGCAGGTAGCTGGGTATGTGGCGGAGGCACATGGCGAAGCCGATCTGGCCACCATTCTCTGCGCCGTGTGGAGTGAAGCCCAGAGGACAGATTGGCCTCCCCACGGTCCTCCTAAAAGAGTGGCCGTGGTAGCAATAGATGGGGCTGCCTCGTAGGGCTGATCTGGCCGCCATTCTCAGTGCTGTGTGGTGTGAAGCCCATTGGCCAGATCGGCCTCACCACCGGTCCTCCTAGAAGAGCAGCCACAGCAACAGCAGGTGGGGCCATGGTGGAGGCCCATGGTGAAGCTGATCTGGCCGCCATTCTCAGCACCGCATGGCATGAAGCCCGGAGGACGAATTGGCACCACCATGGTCCTCCTAGAAGAGTGGCTGCAGCAGCAACAGATGGGACTGAAGCAGAGGCCCATGGACAAGCCGATCTAGCTGCTATTCTCAGCGCCATGTGGCGCGAAACCTGAAGGATGGATTGGCCTTGTCATGGTCCTCACAGAAGGGCAACTGCAGCAGCAACTGATGGGGGTGCAGCAGAGGCCCATGTCGAAGCTGATCCGGCCACCATTCTTAATACCTCATTACACAGAAGGGGCGGTGGCTGTGGGAGTCATTGGTTCAGCTTAGCTTACTGTAGAAGGCAGGTGGTGTGGTGGGCAGGCAAGGATAGCTGGGCGGGCAAGATAGCTGGCTTGCTGGTGGCAAAGGTGGTGGCTCATGATGAGATGAGAAGTGAGTGGGAGGGGCAGGCCCAGCCACTTGCCTCTGCTCCAAAGTACACAAAATCATGGCAGAGAGGGGGAGGGGTGGAGGGAAAAGGGTGTGGCCAGCTATTGTTGCATTTTGCCAGTTCTCCGAATTGCACAAAATTTAACAAACAGTTCGACCAAACCAGGCCGAACCAGCTGAAACCCACCCCTGAGCTTATTTAAACAATTGGAAAATACAGTACAAAATAATTATGCTGAAATAGGGTCCAATATTTTTATTTTGATAAAGCATCATTGCCAAAAATAGTTTTCAATTCCAAGGTACTTTTAACGTACTGCCATTTGCTCTTAGTCACCAAAAGTGAATACTTCCAAAAGTTTCAAGAGCTAAATTCCAACACTTAAAATGTATAGGATCAATAGGAGTTGCCATATAATCCATTCCAACTCCACAATGTGCAGGTCTTCCTCCTCAAAAGTCCCTCATATTATTTTCTAATCTATTAAAAACAAAAAAAATCTCCCCCCCCCACCATTCTCCCTCACTTTTCCATCCACTGCGGGGTCAAATCCCCCCAAAGTGACCAATCCTTTACCTGTAACAGTAGATTTCGATGCTGCCTCTGCTCGTCCAAGAGTTTGCCAGGCCAGTAGCCCCTGCGGAGGAGGCAGTCTAAGCGTTGTTGTCCTCAGAGTCTTCCTGGGCCAGCAACAGTCCCTTCAGCTTCAGCAGCGCCCTGTAATACTTGCCAATGGCAAGTATAGTATAGTATAGAAACATTTCTCTTTGTAACACTGAGATGAAAATCCAGTTCTCTTGGATCAGCTGCTAGGGCTCGGCAGCTGGAGAAGTGGCGCTGGATTTCAAAAGCCAAGCAGCTCTGCTACAAGGAGAAGAAGTGCTGGGAAGCCATCAGGAAGAGGCCTGGGAGGAGAGCATTCAGCTGGCATTCAGAGGTAAATGGGAAATGGCAGGAAACAGCAGGGGGCAGTGCCCTGCCTCCTGCACAGCACGGGCAGCTGGGAAACAGTGGGAAATGGTGGGGGGCAGCACCCTGCCTCCTGGACATCACAGGCAGCCAGGAAATGCTGGGAAACAGTGGGGGCGAAGGAAAGGCCACGCATAACTGGGCATGCTTGGCAGCAGGAAGAGGTGCAGTATGATAGGACTGTTTTTTTTCTTTGCCGACCGAGCCACCAATTACAATGTAGAAATGGGAAATGGAGCAGCCAGCATGAGGGAAGGAGGAGGAGCAGGGAGAAGAGAAGGAAAGTGGCCTCCTCCTTACCTCATGCCAGCTGCTCCATTGCTGGTTTCACCATTGCAGCCCAGCGCCACGGAGCTTTCCCCACCCACCAATGCCCAGGCCCTCACTTCCCCCATGCATTTCTTTGCCTACCTGATTTCCCCTCCATTGCATTTTTCCATTGCGTTTCATGCCATTTTGTCCAGGTAAACAAAAGTTTGTGAGACTAAAAAACCTTCAATCAATCAATTCCAACTTCATAAGATATTTTTGTTTTTTGGGGAAAATTGAGAATTGATTAATGAAGATTTTTTTAGTCCCACAAACTTTCATTTCCATGCACACAATAGCAAGAAATGAGAAGCAGTTGGAAATCAGGTAGGCAAAGAAATCTTGTGGCTTCCGAGCCATGGAGAATTTGTTCTCCCAGCCAGCTTGGCTATGCGGCTTCCCAACTAGGGAGAGAATGTTCTCCCAGTGAGCTCAGCCATGCAGCTTCCTAGATAGCGGGAGAACATTCTCCCAGCCAGCTCAGCCATTTGGCTTTCTGAACAGGGGGAGAACATTCTCCCAGCCAGTTCCACCATGCGGCTTCCCGGCTAGGGAGAGAATGTTCTCCTAGCCAGCTTGGCCATGTGGCTTCCCAAACAAGGGGAGAACATTCTCCTGGTCAGTGCTGCTTGTGGTGGCGGTGGCTGGCCCAGGAGTCAAGATTCAACTGGGGCTGGTGGTGGCGGCAGCAGGTAGATGACTGGGGCTTGCTTGCAGAGTTTCACTCACCCAGGGAGATCAGGGCCACAGTGGAAGGCAAGCAGAAATGGTGGGCAGCAGCAATGGTGGGTGAAGGCAGACTGCAGGCAGTGATGGCAGGCAGGTGAAGGCAAGTAACAATGGTAGGCGAGGGCCACAATGAGAAGTGGCAGGGAGTGGCGGGGCAAGCCAGTGGCATGATTTGCCAGTTTTCCAAACTGTGCAAAATCATAACAAATTATTTTCCCGAATCAGGCTGAACTGGCTGAAACCCACCCCTGCCTCAAAGAATATTGAGTTTGCATCCTTGCCAATGAGAGGGACTTCTTTGGTAGACCAGCCATGGTATCTTCTGCTAAAAATCTCTCATCAAGATTTCCCCCATCTTTTAAGATTTCTACTGTTATGAATTTCTCAAGATTGCTCAGATCCTATAAGCAAGAGTTTCTTCCTAAAATTTTCATTTTTAATAAAAGGAGGAAATGCATGGCATAGTGTGCAATAACACTGGCTCCCTATTCATACCAAAGCCTAGTTCAAACTACTCATGCTTATATCCACATCTCACCTCATCCTCACTATGTGCCAGCCTATATTTTCCCTACTGTTTTTTCTTGCCAGACTAGAAATATTCAGAAATATTCTAGTCAGAATATTTCTGGTTCCTATTCCAGGGTTCTGGGTGCCACGTTTTGCTGGGGTTGATTCCTTCCTTTTAACACTAGCACTGATAATATTATCTAGTTTGGGTAATGAAATGTCTGCAAGAAAAAAATAAGCTCAGAGAGCACCAAGAACCCCTCCTTCCCTTTTCCCCACAAAAGATTTACAGGAATTAAAAGTTTTTGTTTTTTTATTGTACTGTGGGCTACTGGGTTACTGTGAAACCTGGTTATTTTACCCAGCAGCATATCAGAGCAGTCCTTGAAAAATATATGATTGTTGGGTTGGATTTGTTTTGCTTTTAATTACCGGAGTTCCCTGCTGATTTTAAGTTGAGAAATAATTGTTTTGGGTGGATTTTTGTGTTTTTGTTTGATCTATGCTAAGGTTGGTACTAATTGTTCTTTCTACTATTTCTATCATTGTATGAAGTGATACAGAAAAACAAACAAGTGATAAATTATAAGATACAACAGGAGAAGATAGTAGGAAAAGTGAGAAGATGAGAAATGAAAAGATAAGAAAGATAATAACAGCAATACAGCCTACTGCATGAGTAAATTTCTTAGGCCTAAGACAATGCTGTGGAAATTAAGTGTTCAGCAGAGTGATGGCATGGAAAAAAAACTGTGAGGGATGTGAGCCCAGGATCGCAGGAATGAAGGCTACATAACCAAAGCAGGTGAACATAAAAGGTATTTATTATAAAAGGATAGGGAGCATGCCTCAGCAGAGGCTTGCGGGGAGAGGGGAGAGAGTAGAAAGAGCAAAGTGAGTAATCTGCAATGATCCAGTCCAATCTGGTCAATCAGGCATCTGGTCAAATCAATCTGAGGTTGGGAGGAGTGTGCGTGCCTTTATATAGATGGTGTGCCACAACTCCCCCTGTAGGATGTCCAGGTGGATGCAAGGTATCACCTTACACATGGTGTACCACCCAGAGGTGGCAATGGGGGCAGAGCTGGAGGGAAAATATTTCCTGACAAAAACCCTGTTTTTGAGTCTCGTTGTTTTGAAATGCAATGCCCAATAAAGTAATGTGGAAATTGGAACGAACCAACTCTTAGTACAGGACTAACTTGGCTTTTCTTGTTTACCTGGATCAATAAGTGTCCTCCATTGATGAGCCTTGAAATACTTAAAAGATTGAGGAAATTCAGGGATTCTTATATATTCAGTTGCATAAGCCTGAAAATTGTAGAACCAATTAACTTAGATTTGCTGAGGTGTCCATTGGCCACCAATCCCACTATCTGCCTATCTAGTCTAAGTAGGTTTGAGGGCTTATACCAATATTCTCCCATGGTATGTGTGCTAACCCTTCCCTCATTTTGTATGGAAAAGTTTTACATAATTAATTTTTATAAGCACAGAAACCTATCTTGTATATGTCAAATTTATCAATGGTAGAAGAAAACATGTTTCTTATACTATATAGCTTTTAATTACAATGTTAATTCCTAGGCTATCACTAAGGAAAAAGATAATCTCCCCATATAGGAAAAGTAGTTTTTTGGTGCTCTGGAACCAAATAGACTATACCAGCTGCATTAACACATAAGCCTAAAGTGCTGGTTTATAAACTGTCACTGTAACTGCAGTGTAAAACAAGTGATATACCTACAACCATTTTACATTTTTATATTCTGCCCCTTCATTGGTATATTTGAGAACTTTCCTTTATATTACATCTATTCAACTTTGGGCAACATATATCAGCAATGAAGAGGAAGAAAAAAATGACTGCAGGCATTCTTTAACAGTATCTATCCATTCATTTTTCTTGTAAGATCTCCCAGCATTGAACAAGTGTGAATTGCATCTGGTGTTGGATTGCTCTCATTTTAGGGATTTACCCTTGGCAAATTGATTACAATTGGCAAAAAGTAACTCATTTCCTGTCAATATCCCTTGTGCTGCTAAGCAGTTACCTCATTCAGGCTTACTAAAAGCCAGAGCAGCTGTTTTCAAGTAAATTTGTCTCTCACTTTGTAGATTCATGTTGAGTATTTGCCATTAGGATTCCTTTACCATTTCAGAGTTTTAGATTAAAGAGGACAACAGCTAAGAAGCATCTTTGGTGCCTTCCTGCCATACAGTGTTGGCTAAAAAATGAATGAAAAAAATGAGTGATTTTTCTACCATATAAATATTTGCACTCTAGTATTTATCAATATAAACTGTAGATGTGAGTATATAAGCAGACTTCATAGACTAGTTTCAGCTTTTTAGTAATAATTGAATATGATTCTGCATTAAAACCTTCCCTTCCAAAATTCACTGATCCAGATTGTTAATTGGGGTGTTTTTGCATGATATTCAGAACAAGAGAATAACATAAGGGGTCATTCTATTTTCTAAAGCATCAGATGGCAAGACAAAAACAATGGATGCAAACTAATCAAGGAGAGAAGCAACCAAAAACTAAGGAGAAATTTTGTAACAATAAGAACAATTGACATGTCACAACTGCTTGCCTTCAGAAGTTGTAGGTGTTCCATCGCTGGAAATTTTTAAGAAGAGACTGGACAGCTACTTGTCTGGAATGGTAGGGTCTCCTGCTCAAGCAGGTGGTTGAAGTAGAAGACCTCCAATGTCCCTTGCATCTCTGTTATTCTGTTATTTTGGACCAAATAGATTCTCTTGCATTTGAAAGAAACATGTTGAATAAATAATGTTGCTGTTTCAATGAAACATATGTTTGTGAAGCGTTGCACAACTGTTCTACTGCACTGAGTTTGGGGAATATGTTATTACATATATTTAATATTTTCAGTCATATTTTGAACTATATTTCTATTTCATAGAAGTCTGACATTTGAAAAAGACCATGAATTTTCTGTGCCCCACTTATAGCTAAATTATTTATTATTCAGTTTTGAAAATAGAAATATATGTTCCTAACTACTCAGCGATCTCAAAGGTGGTTGTTCTTAGCAATTTATGAACAAATTACTTATCAAAATAAAAGACCTATGGTTGATTACAGTGGAACATGGGTACTACTCTTTTAAATGCATAAATAGAGTTTTTTAGTTTTTTAGTTTTATTTTTGTTTCTTTTAAATTTACTGTTTTGTTCATTTGTTTCATTTTTATTCTGTATTCAGTTACTAAAACCATCCCTACTTTAAAAAGCAAAACAAACAAAACAAAACCCAGGACTTTCTGAGATTATCATATTCAAATATTGGAATGCAGTCTGATTTAGCTGTTAACAATGGATTAACTATTGCTGAAATATTGCCATATACAAATCACCCAATCAGAAGAAGAGCTAAGGTTCAATATCCCCGTACTTTTGTTGCAATTTATTAACTGCCCCAGTTCCCACTAATCCCACATTATCCTGATTCCTTGTCACAACTATGGTTATAGTTAGTGCTCTTTTGTTATATAGTAAGAAATATGAAAGAAACCATTATGTTTGTTAATAACATTTATTAATAAAGAATTAGGAATCAAAGACATCACTGGTGAGTGCTTTTGTGCTGCTGAGACTTGGGCAATGATGCCATCCGTAATAATATTCCACAGTAGCCTACTGGGTCAGTCTACCTATGGTTATCCAGAGAATTTGACTTGTGATAAAAATTATCAATATTTGCCACATTAGTCTTTGAAAATTGCTTGAATGTACCAAGAACATTGTTTTGAAATCTGGGTTGGACCTCAACCTTATTTTGGCCTACAGTCTACCAGAAGTGTTTAGATCTGTTTATTGACAAAGGAATATCTGATTCTGCCTCTTGTATGTACAGCATCCCACCAAGAGTGTTTGACACAGCAATAATCAATGTTTTCCTTAGCTATTGGAACTATTGGAACTATTCCAATAACATAAAATCTTTTTTTTTCCACCAAATTACTTTTTATTCTTTTTCTGACTGAAGTTGCATTGTACGAGATGACCTTCATTTTCCTTGGATCCAGGCAGCTTCTATTGATGTATCCAACAAACTTAGCAAAATGTTTGTAGTTAAATCCTATTAAACAGACCAAAAGATGCTTGAGACATGGGCAGATTCAAATACTGTCTTTTACTTAAACCCATAGAAAGCAAAGCTTGACTTTTATCCAGCTGTGCTGATTAGACACAAGCTTTTTCTTTTGAAAGGATTAGGGTCATCTTTATGGACCACAATCCCAGCTAAAGATAAACTGCTTCAAAACAAAACAATTATGATAACTTGGGGTTTTGAGATCCTGTTTCTAGTTTGCCATCGTGTCAAAAGCTGGATATACACAGTATATGCATACATACACAAACACACATCCATACACATATATATTTATACACATACAGACACATACAGATAGACACATAGATTCTGATAGTAGCAGATAGACTCTGCTCAAACAGAAGAGAGAGAGGGAGAGAGGGAGAGAGGGTGGGAGCACATAGGAGTACTGTCATCCAACCAGTTTTATGCCCTCTTGAATTTTTCCCACTTATTAAATTTAATGGTGAAGTAACTGATCGATGAAAAGTCCTGCAACATGTATTTATTGCATCTCCAGAGAGTAGATTTTGCACAGGCAGCTAATGTGAAAGCTCTACTAACCCTTCCATGTTTGAAATTTACACTTTGTCTCCATTTTTTGTACTGCCATCTGGGAGGAGATTCTGAAAGACAGGGAGTTGTTTTTTGTGGGGAGGGACAAGAAATAAAGGTTCTCTCTCAAGAAGAGAAGCAACCTGGAACTTGGGATAAATTTTCCCACAGTAAGAACAATCAACCAGTGAAACAGCGCGCCTGCAGAAGTTGTAGGAGAAAACTTGCTGTGGATCATCAAGCTGGTGAAAGAACAGAGCAGGGAGAAAGGGAAGGGAAGGGAAGGGAAGGGAAGGGAAGAGACACAAACTTGCTGAGGATCTTCCAGGTAGTCCTGTTTGCTGGTGGAAGCAGCATCCCAGCACAACAGGCAAGCAAACGGGACCACGTGGCTGCAGAGCAAAAAGCAGCGGCAGCACAGCAGAGTGGAGAGAGAGCCAGCAGCATCATGAGTTAGTGCAGTAAGCTAGAGTCTGAAAGCACCCCAAAGAGCAATGGGGAAAGCAACAGTGGAGCTGTGGGGAGGGCTGAGTGGAGCAGACCAGGCAGCAAAGCTGAGCTGACTGAAAGCTGCATGGCAGGCCGAGAGAGCTGACCAGAGCAGGGACAAGACTGAAAAGACTGGAGCACTGAGGACAGAGAAAACAACAAGAGGCTGGAGCAGCAAATTATGGAAGTGAGGTTCCAATAGGCAGGGAGGGAAGACCTGGTAGAGAATAAAAATAAATGCAGGGCAGAAAATAAAAGACAAATAAATAGGCAAATAATGACAAGACAAGAATGAAAAATTAGAAATCAAGGAAGAATAGGATTAACAAAGATCAATCAAATAAACAAGGCAAATCTTAAATAATAACGTAGGGGGGAACTGGAGCTCAATTTAAAAAAAAATATAGGGAAGAAAGGGATAAATAAAACTAACATAATAGTAAGCAAGTAAACTAAATAATGAAGTATAAAAACAAGCACAAAAAGGCAGAAAAAAGGGTATGAAAAAAGATACAAAACTTTTTACCCTTAAAAGAACCAGCAAGAAGAAACAAATTCATGGAACAGGTGACTGATACTATTATGGTGTGCAATATATGTTCCATTATGTGCTTATGCCCAATGAACACCCAAATTACACATGTATTAAATGTAAACTATGTGAACTACTAGAGGAAAAAGTAAGGGATCTAGAGGCAGCTCTAACCAAACTCCAACCTACACAAGAAAGCTATGCCCACTTGAACCAAATAATGAACAAATAACTCCCAGAGGATTTGACCCTGCTGATAAACCCTTGGAGGAAGACAAATGGAGGTATGTCACACATAGAAGGAAACACAATAATCAAAGAAAGAAGCAGCACACATCTAACAAACCCCTGCTGCCCAATCTAACCCAAAAGAAGCAGCCCCATTAAAACTGAGCAACTGATTTCTCTTTCTAGTTGAAAATACTTAGACCCACAACCTCCCCCTCAAAGAAAACATGAAAACGCTTAGAAAAGAGACAGCATCCAATATCCCTAAAAAAAAGTCACACCAACAAATTCACCTGGGATAAACAGAAAAGCATCCCAGATTGCACCCCCCAAAAAAGGAAGGCAAGTGTTGGTGATAGGAGATTCTATTCTCAAAGGAACAGAACCAGACATCTGTAGACCAGACATACTATCTAAGGAGGTATGTTGTCTCTCTAGAGCAAAAATCAAGGATGTGGCTGAGAACCTAACCAAAATAATTAGGCCCATAGATTACTACCCTTTTGTACTACTACATGTAGGGATGAATGACACAAAAAAGGACTTGAAAACAATATTGAGTTATTACAAGCAGCTAGGCAAGAAAGTTAAGGAGTTAGGTGCACAATTAATTTTTTCATCTGTACTGCCAACGAAAGGTCAACATCCAGTAAGAGAACAAAGGATTGTAGAAGTGAACAACTGGATAAAGGGTTGGTGTCATGGAAAAAAAAAAACCCACAAAGACTGGGAAGAATGTTTTCAGAAAATGACTGGCTCAACTTATCAGGAGGGCTTTAAACTAAAATTGAGTGGGGAGGGTGACCAATCTCCAGGAGCTAATTCAACCAACCAACCCCCCCCCCTAGAAAGCAAGTCAAATAATGAGGTAAGGAGGGATGGCAAGGAAGACAAACTGAAATACCAAATAGGAGACATAGGAAGCACACCAGAGTCAGACCTCAAGTGCCTATATACAAATGCACAAAGGTTGGGGAACAAACAGGCTGAACTTGGACTATTAATCCATGAAGGTAGATATGATAGAAGGTAGATAGCCAGAATCTGCAAAGATGAAGTCAGGAAAGCAAAGGCTCAGAATGAACAAAGACTTGCAACAAAAGTCAAAAATAATAAAAAAAGTTCCTTCCAAAATATAAATAACAAGGGGGGAAAAAATAAAGAAAACAGCTGGTCCACTAAAGAGAGAAGACGGCAAATAAATAAGAGGCACCAGAGAGAAAGCAGAGCTGCTTTTGCATCAGTTTTCATGCAAAAAGAAACAATAGTCCAACCTACTAAAACATAACTGTAAAAGACAGACTAGAAATAAAAGTTAAAATAAGTAAAAAAAATGCTAAGAGAATACCTGTATGATCTTGATGAATACAAATCACCGAGACCTGATGGATTACATCCCAAGAATTCAAAAGGAGCTGGCAGATGTCATCTCAGAATCACTGTATCACATCTTCCAAATATCCTGGAACCTGGGGAATTACCAGAGCTCATGTGGTTCTCATCTTCAAAAAAGGAGAAAGAAAAAAACCCAGGAAACTACAGACCAATCAGCCTAACATCAATACTTAGGAAGATACTGGAAAAGATAATAAACAGATTTGCCAAACATCTAGAAACGAGTAAAGTAATAAGTAGAAATCAACATGGATTTGTTGAAAACAGATCATGCCAAACCAATCTTATTTCATTCTTCAACCTAGTGACTAAATTAGTAGACTATCAAAATACCGTGGACATTCAGCAAGGCATTTGACAAAGTAGACCACAACCTTGTTCTTGACAAGCTAGAAAAAAGTGGGATAGATAACATCACCATCAGATAGATTTGTAACTGGCTAACAAATCGTACTCAACAATTAGTCCTTAATGGAAGTACATCTACATGGAGGAAAGTAAGCAGTGGGGTACCACAAGGTTCTGTCCTAGGCCCAGTACTATTCAATATCTTCTTAAACGACTTAGATGAGGGAATAGAAAGGGAACTTATCAAATTTGTGGATGATACTAAACTGCAGGAATAGCCAACACCCTAGATGATAGGCTCAGAGAAGGACCAGGGGAGACATCATAACAATCTATATCTATAAAAGAGAGGTTGGGTGCGGATGTTTGTTTGTATGTGCTTTATACAAACTTTCAATTCTGCACCAATCGACCTCAAACTTGCCAGATAG
>JANHGC010007138.1:78498-91337 GCA_027560395.1 Boaedon fuliginosus
CCCCTGAAAGTAAGATCTAGCTTGATTTTTACAATATACGTGTGCCCCTAACTAATAGGTTAGTGAGTGGATGACACCCCCTGAAAATAAGACTGGTGCCTTTTTTTGGTGGCAAAAAAAATATAAGACAGGGTCTTATTTTGGGGAAAACACGGTAGTGAGATGGAGAAATCTACAGTTATCAATACTAGGAAGAATAGAAACAGTTAAAATGAATGTGCTCCCCAGGCTTCTCTTCCCCTTTCAAAACATCCTGATAGAGATTTCAAAAAACTATTTTAAAGATTTAAACAAATTAATGAGTGATTTTATTTGGCGAGTTCAGCCACACATTTGCTCACTATTGCCTTGCTCATTATTCTATTACATTTTAATGGTGCTTACAGGTTGTTCAGGATTAATGAGGTAAATGTCCCCAGTCATAACACTGTTTAAGAACATATTGCTAATGCTAAATTTCATAATTTAATTGGGGTTAATCTTTCTTTTTTTAAAAAAACCATGAGTTCATTAATAGCTATATTAGCCCTTAAATTATAAAAGCTGTCCCATGTGTATTTTGACACCATGGTTCATAATGAACTAGGATCTTGTCTGCTACTTAAGTTAACTTAAGGTTAAGAAAGTTTTCCCCCTTCATTTGGGCCATCAGGAGCAGAACGTCTGAGGCAACCTTGATGGATTGAAACTGATCTGAGGATTTGAAAGGAAGCGATCTTTTGCTCCTGAGCAGATGCATACCTTTCAAGCAAGTAAGGAACAAGACAAAAGTGTAGACCATGACGGAACATTTATGCAAACTAGAAATCAATTAATAAAAATGGATTATGTGTGTTTATTTTAAGCCAAAACTCCATGTGATCCTGCAGTTAAAAACAAACACCTTGTTATTCACATACAGGCTCAGATAATCCTCAATTTATATATACTCACTTAGCAAACTTTTGAAGTTATAAAGGACCCTCCCCCAAAAGTTATTTATAACCTGAGTCTGATGGCCAGCCCCCTAAGTTCATTTGACCACATTTTGGGTGCTCAGCTTTCAGCCTGCATTTACAACTTTTGACAGCATCCTATATTCACATGACCACAATTCATGTTTTTGCGGAAAACTGGCATTTAAGATACCTTGCTCTCAAGTCATGTTTTCAACTAATTCTACCATCTGAAATATGTATTACCTAATTCTTGCTTGCACTGAACTTCCCAACTACCCTCGTTTTGCTACTGATGGTTGTGATTACAGAAATAAGGTCTAATTTATAGGTAGGGGAAACCTGCTGCTCATTTTTGTGGATCTTCTTCTATCTTCCAAAGTTGTACTGTAGCAATTCTTATCTAGGAAGATCTATGAACCTATTAATTTAGGTATGAGAGTATGTGCGTGTCACTCACTCTCCAAATCCTTCTGAAGACCACAATTAAAATGCTAAAAACATCCTAATCACTGTCATGCTCTTTTACCCCTTCCTCCTATGAGCAAAACAATGAAAACAAATGAAAAAAATAACAGGGTTTTAGCTAAAAAAAAATTATATTCCTAAATTCTGCAACTACTTTCTAGGTATCTCAGTATCTTGGTGTTTTATGTGTTATTTCTTGTCTTATGTACCCTCTGAGCAGAAAAAAAAATCTCACTTGAATGGTTCTGTCTTCTCCACCTTGAGCTGATAATGATTCTGATAGACAATTGACCTGGTATGAAAAAGCCTTTTTTCCCCCTTCTTGCAGATTAAAGTTTGCACCCATTCAGTCAGTTTTTAAAAAAAGTGAGAATGCCAGTAGTCAGACAATTTGGCAGCTTCTATCAAGCTTGTCAGTGGCCAAGACAATTTCTGAAATCATACACCTAAAATGCCCAGCTAAATCAATGCCAAGCTTTTTATATTCCCCCAGGGCTACTAACAATGAAATTCTACTGTTACAGTTGTGGATGGCAAAGATCTTATGATCCCAGTTTGGCATCAGTTAGTAAATCAATGACATGAGATGAAGAGGGGAAAAGGCCACATAGATACATGTTAGAAACTTTTGTTACAGGCAGCATTTTGATCAGCCAGGGCTTCTTTCTGGTATAGATTGTTGAATAAATTACAATTGGCTGGGTTCCCTGAATATGTTAACAATGCTTGAGTTTACACAAAATGTAAACCATGGGTTTTAGTCTGGCAAATAAAAATGCCTTCTTCTTCAATGAGCCAAGTCCCAACTAAACCTATCACAATATGGCTTAGGACAATATTGATTTTGTAGTTTATCCAATATTGAATTTGTACCCTTCAGGATTGAGGCAGGTTATAAGCATGGATAGTACAGTACTTGAACAAGCAAACAAACCAGCTTCAAAGGTTTTGCTTATGCTTGTGTCATTGATCATTGCAACGGGGAGAAATTCTCCCTCTAGCAGCCTGGTTAGAGCAGATGCTGACTAGTTCACTTCTGTGTTTGTGATGGAATGTAATCCAAATTCCAATAAGGGATGGCATGCATTCTGGAGAATACTACTAGCAATAGCACTTAGATTTATATACTGCTTCATATTGCTTTACAGCACTCTAAACCCCTAACAATCTGGGTCCTCCTTTTACTGAACTCAGAAGGATGGAAGGCTGAGTCAACCTTAAGTCAGTCAGGATCAAACTCCTAGCAGTGAGCAGAGTTAGCATGCAATACTGCATTCTAGACACTACACTACCATGGCTCAAGAAGCAAGAGGCAACTTAGTTCTGATAGTTTGAGAGAAAGAGGGTGAATGCAGCATCTCCCTAATTGTTCCCAGAGCATATGCTTCATGTAGATACTACATTGCTTTTATTTGGCAAGGTTATGTCTATAGATGAGGAAGAATAAAGAAATCTGTAAGAATTACAATGTGTCTTTTTTTAATTTTGGAGCCTGACATTATTCTCTTGCTGAAAACCACGGAAGGCTTTCTATTTGAGAAAACATAACAGTATTTATAACAATATTTAATACTGCCAGAATATACTTCCAGAATAATCCTTTAGAAGTGGTAATAAACAATGGGCACAGTTCTGTTTATAGAAGTTGCAGTATAATGATACTGGACTATAATGGGGAGCAATGCTCAACATCTTTTTTGAATATATATATTCAATCACTGCTTGGTGCAGTGCATATTTTGATTTGTCTTCATATCCTAGAGATACAGAGGATGGAAATTAGCATATTTAGACTATTGCTCACTTTTAATTTTTTAACTCAATGTATCATTTGTTAAATTAATGGCCAAGTCATTTTTTAAAATTTTCCAGATGCCTCCAGCTTTCAGGCAGCATTGAATGTTAACTACTGATGGCTTTAAAAAATAATCAAAAATTGGAGGGGGTGTTAACAAGGGAATAACTTTTCTCCTATTTTAATGAAAAATCTTGAAAGAAAGGTCAGTGAAGTATAAGAAATCAATCATTCATAAGCCATCTTAGATTCATGCTAAAATATTTATGAACAATAAACTCAGCCTGACAAGACAAAGTTCAGCTCAGAGGCCCCTTATGACAATATGACCAGGTTCTTTAATAGTTAGTGTGTAATTATCAGATTAATGGGGAACTGATGAAGATATGTCTAGTTTTATTGCAAAAGTCTGAAAACAGCAAAGAAGTAACATGATTGAACAGAACAAGAAGCTAAATCAAATAACTCTCCAATTTAATCCTCTCTAACATATTTGACAGATTTAACTAGAAATAAGTAAATAATTATAATGTTTACTCCTTCCCCTCTCCACACACACAATACTACAACATTCCCACTAGGGTGCCTTCTTGCTGTGTCTTAATATTACAGAAACAGACTGAGAGGTTACCCAAGTGTAATTAATAAGTGAAAAATATACTTAATTATAAGAGTAATGCTTGATTATCTTTTTCTCTCTCCCTGTCAATTAAAAGGGTTGGGGGAAAAGTGGTAATTCCCCTTGACCAGGGTTGCCCTTGACCGGGGACGAGAGGCAGGGTATAAATCTAATAAAATAAAAAAAATGTTTCATACTACAATATAAAGATCTAGTAGTTTAGATTACTTCCTCATATGGGAAAAATAAGTGTGAATAAACCATGCATGGATATAATAAGTCTGGCTGCATTCTTGGTGACTATGGGATGGGACGTACGCTTGTATACTGCATAGTGGAAACCCTGGCTTGATCATGGTTTTCCATCCAGTAGAAGAGTTTTGCATCTAGAAGTTGGTGTCATGGTTCGGAGTAATGAACCCAATTGAATCAAGACTCTGAGGCTTCAATCAGGCTCAAAAGATCTTTTATTGACTACATCATATTGGCATGTAGAAAGGTGAATTTAGCTCTAAGTAATTCCCACACTTTAGGGTAGTTAAAAGGATAGAAACTTCCCATCCCCTCAGTTGTCCTAGGTCACATTAACCAATCAATCCGGTAGCAGCTTCCCCCTTGGCCTCAGCAGATGTTCATTGCCATGACCTTGGTTCTCACACTGAGTCTGGTCGATGTTTTATCTAGTGGATTAAGGCACCACATTCCAATAACGTATGACACACACACACCCTTCCCCAAGAGTGGCAACTGAGAAATGAAACAAAAGTAAGCATGGCTTCTGCTGAAGTCATTTCGAAAGTTGACAGTTGGAATGTGTGAAGAGACATTGCTCCCCAGAGTCACATACAGTATGTGATCGATAGCACACTGACAATAAGGCTCATGCCTATTGATTAAAATAGATTCCATCCAGATTCCTGATGGGTGCAATTTTTTTATGTTTTATATCCAGTAGTACTCAGCTTTGTGCGATGCAAGCAAGAATGAATTTTACCCAACATCTGTTCTTCCTTAGGAAAAATCATGGTAGATGCAGATGAAAATGGTATTCATTTTAGAAGCTTTACAAGGGAGTTTGGAGGTCTCTTCTATATTTTTCTGTTTAAAAGCCTGATATGCTTATAATAGTTGCAGTCTATTAAGAAAGTCACATAGTTATACTAGGAAGCATGGGGAAAAGGAACCACATTCTTCATAAAATCAACAGTGATATAGGTATGCCAAGTAGAAGGAGTGGAATCTCAATAATTGTCGGGTAGGAACTTCTTAAAATAAAGGTAGTGTCAGCGTTCCAGTTAACACAACCAATGGAATGAAAACTCCAAAGCAGGCATATTTCTCAAAGTATAGATTTATTAGACCTGTCATATTGGCACATCTGGGGAAAACCCAACTCTGAAGGACCCGAGGTTTTCCCCACCCAAATCAAATCCCAAAGTTCTTTCCCTCAGTTCACACATCCATCATATGGTCCAACCAGGTCACAGCCACCATCCCAGTTGGCTTTGGTCCATGCCTCTCCAACACCTAGTAGAGTATCCTTGGCTCCCACGGGAAAGAATATTGTTTTGGCTTTACATCCCCAGCTATCTCTATCTCCCCCCTTAGGTTCCCAGGGCTCCAACTGGCCTTGCTGTGACAGCCCTGAAGATGCTCCCAAAATGACTCCATCTTAAAAAAATGGCTTCAGGGCTGATAGGTGATATCCCTCTCACTCATCTCTTCCTTGGTGCAATCTGTTGAATTTCTATAGAGTATTTATTTATTTAAAAATTAATCTTTCATGCCATGAATAACTCATTCAGAAAACTAAAGGGGGTTCTCATAAGCTTCTGGTTATTCTGTGAGAATACCCACATATTTGAAGAACACATGAACCATTTGTTTGTTTATTTCACCAGTCAGGCAGGGTAGGTAAAGTAAGGCCCATAATAACAGAAATGTTGCGTAGAATAATTTATGGTGATCTCTTTTGTACAATTTTGGGTTTAAATATGTGGAGTACCAATTTTGTTAAGGTTTTAAATGTCTTGCATTGTTTTTCTAGCTTTAGTTGACTTTTGTATACCACGAAGAATTGCATTGGGTGGCCATATAAATGTTATAAACTGTTAATCATTTTTATAAAATTGTTATAGAAGTTATAAAATATATTCATATTCTCATTTCTAGAAATTGGACAGAGAAACACTGTTGCATTCACAACTGTTAATGGGAGGTAGGTATAATATATTTCTTTAGAATTTAATGGCTGACATCACTGAAGTGCTTTTGAATGGAGCAGCAAGTTAATATGCAGTGATGGGTCATATCATTTGAACTTTCCTGCATTTCTAATGTTTTTGTTCAAGCAGCAAGAAGAAAAACAATTAGCAATTAACAACAGATATGTAGAACTGCTAATACACTAAGGCTATATTTCACAATATTCCTGCTAAAGATTAGTGGCAAAAATAATCCATCAGACTGATTGCTGGGTGTCAATGTATCAATGAATGATCTAGAACCCTAGGGGATTAATTCTAGGAGTCTTATTGCATTTGACACATAGATGCCTGTTGAATGAAAATCAATTGGGCTGTTTGGCTTTTGCTTTCTTCTTTCTCTCTCCTCCCTTGAAAAATAACAAGTTGTACCTTTTCACCATATATCAGAACATTTATTTTCAGGTGAATAAATAAATAGGCATACAATGTATCTTCTGCTTACTCATGCATAAAATTTCACTTGTAGTTGTTGCCTATTCCAGTTTTTATACCATGACAAGGAAATTGTTGTTTGCTGAAGTCCTTGATTGTTATGATGCCCTGATTTCACATAGAGAATATTTATATATTGCTATATTATTTAAGATTATCTAATTTCAAAGGAAAATGAGAAATCAATTGGGCGAGTAAAATTAATCTCAGCTTTTTATTTCCCATTGGTATTGAGGCTGATTGCTAGAGTCAGGAAGGGAGGGAGGGAGGAAGGAAGGAAGGAAGGAAGGAAGGAAGGAAGGAAGGAAGGAAGGAAGGAAGGAAAGGCTTTTTAGCTCATTCTGCAATATAATGTTATGTTTTATAGCATTTTTAACAAGCTAAAATGTGAAGTAATCACAGTAAAACAAACCCCCAGGCTAATCTGGTCAATTAAAATAAAATCTGTGTGAAGCTGAGCTTAATATTTGGATGAGAAACCATTCGGAAATCCTGTAAGTATGGCTGAACTGGAAAACTGGAAGAAGTCTGCACTAATAGCTGTCACGGTTCAAAGTAACAAATCCATAGCAAGCGAAACTCTGAGGCAGGTAGATTCTTCAAAGGATACTTTTATTGGAAATATCATATTGGCACATATCTGGTGAAAACTGCCTCTGAAAACTCCCTCAGTTTTCACCTAATTAAAAGTAAAAAAAATTCTACTTTCTCAAACAATCAGACATATGGTCCAATCACAGTGTGGCCTGGCAGCCGGGTAGCATCACTCCGCCTTCCTTTGACCAGCTGTGAGAATGTCCTTGGTTCCCAAGAGAAAGTACTTTATTTTGGCTACAAGATTCCCACTATCTCGAATCCCTCCTCCCTATACCTCAGCTCCAGTGTGATAACATTGAAATGGTCAAAATGGCTTCAGTCAGGCTAGCTTCAGGGTTGACAATAGCAGTGCTTTTTTTCTAAAAAAAAAAAGGTACCGGAACTAAAAAAAAAAAGGTACCGGAACTCCCGTCATATTGCGTATGCGCACCATAGATATACTAATATACAAAAGAAGTCTAAGGAAAAAAAGGTGCCGGAACTCCGTTCCGGTGAGTTCCCCCAGAAAAAAAGCCCTGGACAATAGTACATAGTTTCTTTACAGTTCTCTTGACAATTATAGGAACTAAGTTCAACAAGGTCATGTACTTTAAAATGACAAACAGATATGCTTAACTTCTCCTATACTTTACAGACATTTAGTTATCCAATCCAAAAACTAAAAAGAGGTGGTTGTGTGGAATAGAATGGTGAAAAAAATAGAACTAAAATTAAATGTAAAGAAAACTAAACTAAGAAGAACAAATAAAACAGTCACCCATAGAACTGACAGTGAAGATATCAAAGTGGTAGATTTTTTTTTTCTTTTAGGATCAACCACCAACAATAAAAGAAAAAAACTGTCAAGAAATATGCCATTGTTTAACACTTGGTAGAGTAGCTGTGAAGACCTTGGAAAACATTTAAAAAGCTCAAAAAAATCTAATGCTAGGCAAGGTGGAAGGAAAGAGAAGAGAATGACCAGCAGTAAGCTGGATGCACTCAGTTACAGCAATGAGCACTCCAGTGGGAGTCATGAAAGAATTGGCTAGGGACAGATCACCATGGAGAAAATCTGTCTTTTGTAGTTGCTAGGATTTGAAAATGACTTGATGACATATAATCAACCAATCCTTAAAGTGGTGATTACTTCGGTCTGTTCTCTTCCAGTGTCATATTCCTGATGATATTATCTATACTTTTCAGAAGCCAATTTTTAAAATTAATATACAGATTTCCTGAAAAAGGCTGATGCTTGCACCAAAATTATTTCAAAGGACACTTTTGAAGGCAAAAGTGATTTTTGAGAACAGGTCTGGGCAAATTAACCATTGCAATTATAGCAAGTCAACAATTAAAGGGAAACGGCTCTGTCTGGTGGTGCCTTATCACTTAAACTTTTTGTGAAAGCTGCAAGTAGAGACTCAGCACTTCTGCAATGTGACAATTAATTCAACTGACTGAAATTCAAAAGCCATGTTAAGTGGCAATTCTTGGGGTCATTAGTTTTAACAATGTCAATGTGCTCTATTTCATTTACCATAATTAGTATACTTATTATTATTTAACATGCTTCACTTACAGATAATTCCTTTGGCTCTCAATAGATAGAAATAAATGGTTTCCCCTCCCATTTTGCTCTACCATGGATGTTTCTTCTGCTTTCAAATAAATGAACAGACTTTACTTTTCTGGAGCATGTACTTGCTCTTAAAGCAACAAGAATAATGATTCAGATTCATATATTAATTTCTTGCAGGAGATCATGGTTTAATGGAAAGGAGCATCTCCATTCTATCCTCTCCAGAACAGTCTTGTAAGGTAAATTGGATTGATAGAAAGTAACTAGATCATTTGTTATCTGGTCTAGATCATTTTATGTATACAGGAAGGTTTTTTTTTTTTAATAATTAAAAAGAACTTATACAAGAACATATAGTGAATCATACAGTGGTACCTCAGTATTCATCATTAATTGGTTCTGGGAGGTGTGATGAGTATGATAAATGATGAGTACCAAACAATTTTTTCCCATAAGGAATAATATAATGAGTCACAAGGCTGCTGACACTGACAAGTTCTAACTTGTGCATCAAATACCAAGCAAACAATGAGTATATATCAAAATGCATTGAGTAGCAGATTCAATGAGTTTCAAAGCAGTTGAGTAAAAGATACCACTGTATAACAAAGACCATCAAGAAACTTTACATTTTTAAAAAATAAATTTTTAACTACAGCATAGTACCCTATATACTCGAGTATAAGCCGATCTGAATATAAGCCGAGGTACCTAACTTTACCTACAAAAACTGGAAAAACTTATTGACTCGAGTATAAACCGAGGTGAGATTCCAGAACATTTCAAATCATCCTGTTTCACTTTTAGAACATTTATAAAATTGATAGGAAATACAGATTTTTATTTTGTTTCTTTAAGGGAAATATAGATGCTTCTGTAATCAGATGGGTTAAACAAATAAAAATGGTTTACCACTCTGCATAATTTCCATAACACTGTCAAATTATTACTAAGTTTGTATTACTATTATTCTTCTCACCCTTCCTAGTTCCTATCTATTCTCACTTATGACTATTCCACATTGCTTGTATCTTTACAATTTACAATCAGTGTCCAATATTGCCACAGATATCTCTTAAAATACAAATCCAAACCAGGCGGTTCCATTTTATCCCTTCCAAACCAAACCAGCCTTCTTGTTTAAAAAACCTTCGGTGCGGAGCTAGGACAGCGCCTTCTGTCAGAGTTAATCCAAATTCCAATACGGTAATTACAGCTCCTCTCTGTGTTAAATTCTCTGCTTAATTATTGTTGAGATTCTTCTCAATGGTATTTTCTGGGGTTTTAGTTTATTACAGACTATATAGTCACTCGTCCCTCCATTCCGCCTGCTCTTCTTTCAATCTCCTCCTGCACACTCTTTGTCTGGTCTTGACTTAATGGCGGCAGTACGCTTCATCTCACCGCTTCATCCCACAATGGCTTCAGAAAGCAGCCTGAAGGGAGGCAGGGAAGATGCGGCTCCCCTGTACCCACCTAGGCACCTTCCCCTCGCTTTGCTCACACCTACCTACCATTGGGGAAGCCTGCATCAAAGCTGCAGAGCCCTCGAGCTTCACATCCAGTCCCGTCAAGATCCCAGCCCTGCCCCCCCATCTTATGATTCTTGATGAATTTTGATGAATGTATTTTATTTTATTTTTCTTCTTATGTACATTGAGCGCATACACAAATCAAGATGCCTCATGTGCTCAGTTCCCAGTTCTCATACATAGCATCAGGTCTCCAGATATTCAGAAGAGAGAATTTCCCTAACTTTACTTGGAAATACTCTGCACATAAACACTTCCAGGCTACAACCTTTACTGTTGCACTTCTCTTCACCTAGAATAGGCAAGCAACTTTGTGACCTCCAAACATCAACCTTTCCTAGCAGGATCACTTGCAAAGGAACAGAGACTTTTAGCTAAAACATCTGAAAGCCCCTCCCAATGCTTCTAAACAGCAACCTTGGGAAACTGGGCCACATCTACCATATTCCCATATTATATATATAATCTTATCCTTTGAATTTACTCAGTTCAAGGACAGGGATTGATTTTTGAAAAAATAAAATAAAAAATAAAAAATAATGCTTTTTAGCTCTGACTTGAGTATAAGCCGAGTGTGATTTTTTCAGCACATTTTGGATGCTGAAAAGTTCGGCTTATTCTCGAGTATATATGGTAGTTTGATTTGTTTTATAGTGAAAATATTTTATTCTTTTTGTAAAACTAAAAATCAACCAAAGGAAAGAAAAAATAGGTAAACTTTAGCTAGTCATATTAAAATTTTGGGAGAAACAGGAGTTGTGGAAAGGACAACTCTGTGCTAAATTACATTGAAACAGGTGAATTATTCAAATGTTTAAGTTATTTTGAATCTGGTTTCTTTTTTACATTATTATTGTAGTGGGGGTGAACAATAAGTTACATTAGCAATGGTGAGACAAAATTGGTGGACTTATGGAGAAATAGTATCCTTTACTCAAAGTAAACCTAATTTGAACTTGGAATAAGAATTAGAGACAGAAGGGCATGTCTATCACTAGTGCACATTTGAAATATATAATTTAGAAAAAAAAAGTTATGGTTCAGAATTTGCAGAAAACTGAATTTGAAATTGTATGAGGTGATAATAATAAATAGGTTATTGCCAAGGTTTGTAAAATGTTATTGAAGCTGAACCTGGAAAACAAATATGTTAAAAACTGTATGATTCAATAGGCAAAATGTTTTTAGTTACAATATAATGCTTGAGCAGTGTGAAAACATGTGGATAGAACAACTGAAACTTGCAATGAATTATAACTTGAAAGAGAATTTTTACAATAAGATGTTTCTTTGGTATTAATACATGATAAAGTATCAAAGATGTACAAAGATGTTTAAACTGTTTGCTGGAAATAGAACTGTAGAGAAGGTACTTTTTAATCATATGTGGTGGACTTGTGATAAAGCAAAGAATTATTGGGGTCAGATTTATGCTTTAGTTCAGAAGATCTTAGAACAAATATAGAATTGAAAGCAAAGGTTTTTCTTTTAGGGCTATTGGATAAAGATTTTTTGGGGGTGGAGGAAGGAACTTTGTCATTATATATATGCTGCAGTGAGAATTCTACATCTACGAAAATGGAAGACTGTATAAATTCCCACAATGGAAGAATGAATGGAAAAGGTGATGGGACTGGCAGACATGGCGAAATTAACTATCCTAATTAAGGAAAAGAAAGTATCCAGTTTTGTTTCTACTCTAGACTTTGTGCTTGAAACAGAAAAAAAAATATGAAACTTTCATTTTGAGTTTTGATGATTGATTAGTTTGTTGTCATAAAAATAGCTGGGAGTTACTAATTATATAAAAGTAGAAAGTTGAGACTGTAACTTTACTTTCTAATTTACTGCACCAAAAAAAGTTGGAAGTCACTGCTTTATTTTTCTGTTTGCTTCACATCTCTTTTCCATCTCTTTTTCCCTACATACCTTTCCTATTGCATTTATCTTCATTTGTATTGTATATTAAAATAACCTTCAGTAACATGTGCTTGGTGTAGGCTTTGTGTTTTTTTAAATAATTTTATAGTAAATTGTTTTAGATTGTTTACTGTTAGAATTTTTAGAGCTGTACTTATGGATTGTATTTTATTGTTGTTTTAATGTTGTTAGCCGCCTTTGATTAGGGAAGAAAGGCGGGATATAAATTAAATAAATAAAAAATAAAAATTATATATACTGTATGTATCTATATGTGCACACACACACACACACATACACACAGTACACATACATATATAAATGTTATATTGACAAAATCTCTCATAATTCAGACTGTGTTGAGTCAGAACAGTTTTAAAATTACTTGGAATCAGATCATGCTGACTCAATCAGATAATTACCAGAATCTTGGGATCGATATGCACTCCTATTCTGAATCTATGGAGATGTATTATAATGAAGGTCATGGCCAACTATACTGTACAGGCTTTTATTTTTTTACCTTGCGTTATGAATACAGCAGGATGCATCCTAACAGACCCTCTGTGATGCAGTGGTTAAATGCAGCACTGCAGTCTCTGCTGATTTGTTCAGCAGGTTGTCAGATTGAATCCTACCAGGCTCAAGGTTGACTCAGCCTTCCATCCTTTCTAAGGTCAGTGAAATGAGGACCTAGATTGTTGGGGGCAATA
>JANHGC010007138.1:112320-123141 GCA_027560395.1 Boaedon fuliginosus
ACGCCGCCTCGAGTTCCCCGTTGGGGAAGAGAGGCGGGATATAAATCAAATAAATAAATAAATAAATAAATAAACATTCTCTGACAGTGGCCTACCCCTCTGCTCCCACCATATCTACCCCTCCCAGATACCACCGTTATCCGGCCCTTGGTAAACTCTGGGGATCCCCTCCCCAAGTGGCCCACTACTGCCCTCAACAGGCTGGTAGGCCCAGCCTGGCCTCCTAGAAGGATACAACCAGGTCCCCACCCACTTCTGCTTCTGCAGGGGGTCTGGGGGCTTCCTCCCGGGGCCACTCCTACCCTCCCCACTCTAGGGTCCCCTTAAAAATCCCTTTAAAAAACTCTTTGGATATAATATTGCATGCCATTTCTCAGGGTCCCAAACCCCATCCCTGAAAAATTCTTTGGAGAGACCCAGCGGCATAAATTTTGATTGAGGGAGATCTTTTTAGATCTTTTTAGGGGAAGAGTGCATCTTATACTCTGAAAAATATGGTATATTTGAGTTTTTCAAGTGAAAAATGGCTTTGCAGAATTCAGAAATGTAAAGGGCAATAGCTTTCCGAGACGTCCAATAATTTGAAAATGTGAAATAAGTCCATCCACTTAAAAATATGGTTCAAATTCTCCTCTCCCTTTTTCTCTTGCCTTGTGGAACTTGATCTAAGTTCAGCGCATAGCTGCCATGCATGCACAGCTTTTGCTGTGCAGCAAGGCTCAATGGAGCAGCCTTTCAGGGCTGCCTGTTCCCCTCCATCTCTGCTCTCTGGGGCAGCAGCTGCTTCTCTCCACTACCACTCTTGCTGGGAGAGCAGACTGCAATTTAGCAGCTGTCAGCCTCCACTTTGGGTCCTCTAAGTTCCATCTGTGCTGCGGCACAGAAAAGCAGCAGCCGTGTTGAATCCTGTTTCTCTCAGCCACAGCACTTTCTGGATGGGACTTAGAGGACCCAAAACACTGGCTGACAGCTGTCGACCCAGAGAGCATATGGAGCATCTCTGCGAGCAAAGCCTCAGCGGAAAGGGACAGAAGAAGCAGCTGCAATATCTTCGCTGCAGCACTTTCCAGATGGATCTTCTTAAAGGTAACAAGAACCATCTGGTCCATTCTCAAACTGCTTCAGTCCTCCTGCAATCAAACTGTCCCCCACCCCCGCCGCAGCTCTCTGGCTTAGTGTGGCAGGCTGCAGGACGAAAAAATTGCTTCAGTCTGTGGGACCATAGTTTGAGGTCAGAGGGGGGGGCAGTGGTGTGCAGAGGCCCGAGGCAAGGCTGGAGTCAGGGAATGGCACATTCCCTGACCCAGCCAAGGTGAACTGCAAATGGGCAGAGGATCCAGGGCAAGGCTGGAGCCAGGGAATGGTGCATTCCCTGGCCGAGGCAAATGGCAAGTGGGCAGCATGCATTGCTTACCTTTGGTGACCAGCAGAGGCAAGGTACAGAGATTAGCTGGGCCATGTGGCAAAGGCAAGATATATAGTGTGAGGTGGGGCAGGGCGGGCAAGCCAACCAGTGGTGCAATTGGTTCTATGAGTGCACTTCATTCAGGTGCAGCACAGCACTCAAAGACCATCCTTGGTGTCACCACGGGTGAGGTGAGCTGTTTTTTAGCTTGGCTGAGGTGTGGCAATCTGCTCTGCCACACAAATCTAAAGTGAAAAACAAGGGAATTTAGGAAAGGGTGAGGGCAGTGGCAGGTAGGCAGGGCCAGCCAGAGGTGGCATTTGCCGGTTCTCCGAACCACTCAAAATTTCTTCTACCAGTACACCTGAACTGGTCCGAACCACTGAATATCATGAGAGATCTCTATGGTCTTGCTGAGAGCTTCTGAGGGATTCCAAACTATCCTACAGGAAAAAATATTGAGAAGAAACTATTATGCTTTCTTTACCATATTATGGCTTGTGGAATGAAAAATAACAGGACTAAACTTCTGCGTAGATTAACCTGATGGTTTCCTTGAGGTCAAGAAGTGGTCCATTTTATATATTTTGATAGGATGAGTCAGTTTTTCACTGTCTGATATCCAGATTCCTAACTCTGATAATTCCCAGTCATTATGACTGACGTTTTGCACATGTGGGTGTCATAAATTGGGGGAAAGCCTTTGTTAAATCTGCCTTTTGGTTCATTGATATACACTTCAAGAATAAGATCCAATGTTTCAAATATAAATATTATTTCGGACTCATATTCAAAAGAAGAAAGAATGTATATAAATAGCTATCTTTATTTCCAGGAAGATGTGCAAAGCTTTAATCTGAAAATCATTTAGTTGAATCATCTTTTCAGAGTCAAATGTTTAAATTGAATCATTGAACCAATTCAATGCATCAGATAAGTCATTCAAATTATACCCCTGGATGAATCACATGTCCCTAATTTTTAGTATTAAGAATATGGTGCTGTCACTTAAAGCAAAGAGTGCAACCAGGGACTAAACCCTGATGGTCCAGACACTTTTGCAATCATCTCAGTAATAGAAAAATGATATTTAAAATGTAAAATAGACAGCAATAGTCCTGAAACTAAATTAGAACATCCTTATCTGGTTACACTAACAACCTTCCTTAGGAAAGTTTGGCATGCTAGTGATATTTGAATAAAATTTCAGTTATTTCAGCATGAAGAAAATGGAGTTGCTTCAAGATAGATCACTACAAGCTGAGATAAAAAACTATGGTTTTAGCAATAGCAATATCACTTATATTTAGATACTTATATATTTATATATTTATATATTTATGTGCTTTACAGCCCTCTCTAAGCAGTTTACAGAGACAGCATATTGACCCTAACAATCTGGATTCTCATTTTACCAATCTTGGAAGGATGGTAACCTTGAGCCAGTCAGTATCAAACTCCTGGCAGTGGACAGTCAGCCTGCAATAATGCATTCTAACTACTATGTCACCATAGCTCTTGTTTTTGGTAACAATCCCATCATTGGCCAATCTAGCTATACTTTAGCCGGACACTGAAATGCTAGGTTTATCTAGGTAAAATAAAAATCCATTTGCCAAACTTCCTACAATCCATTTGCCAAACTTCCTGCAACTTTCCTCAGGTGGATAAATTCAGTACAGAACCAGTTATTTTTAATCACAATGCAGCATAATATCATCCACACCACTGAACACATGACATAATTTTTAAAAAGTAGTAAAACAAAAAGCCACGCATTTTGCATCACATGAGACCAATGATACAGCCTTAGGATCCAAAATGAATAAGAGAGCAGAATTTTGCCAGGTATTATTTGAACATATTTCAGATAAACAGTTCATCTATAATGCATTTGACTAAGTTCTTGTTGTTACAGTGAATTAATTGTTCTCCAGTGGATGGCCACTGAGAATATGTTTGGGAAAAGCATTCCAAATGAAATCACATCAACAAGAGCATTTCCAAAGCATTTTGCAAGAAAAGTATTTTTTTAAAAAATAAATAAACAGAGTTTTTGTTTCAGCAGTATCATCAGATACCCTAATGGGAAGAGAAATACTCCACAATTATTATTTTTAATCTTGTGTAGGCTATAGTGTAGTGTAGCATAACAATGTAGCCTAGATCCAGTGCTATTAATGATTCATTATTTTAATTTTAAAAAGATATAAAATAGGGCAGTGGTTTCTTCCTTGGGGTTTCAATCTAACTCTCTTATATAACTTAATTATACTGCCAGAGAAATACTAATTTAATGCTCTTCATCAGGGGTGGGCTTCAAAAATATCAGCAACCGGTTCTCTGCCCAGTTGCTGGGTGGGCCTGGCCATAGTGGGCGTATTGGCTTCCTGCACCATGGTGGTGTGTGGGGGGGTGTTTTTGCCCTCCCCAGGCTCCGAAGGCTTTCCTCGAGCCTCTTGCATGGCAAAAAGGCCTCCCTGGGCTCTGGAGGCCCTCAAGAGGCTACAAACAGGCCCGTTTCTGGTCTTCTTGAACTTTCAGGAGGCCTGTTTTTTGCCTTCCCCAGGCTCCAGAGGCTTTCCTTGAGCTTCTGGGAGAGTAAAAATGGCCTCCACCAGGGTCTGCCCTCTGGAGGTTGGAAACGGGCCTATTTTTGGCCTTCTGGAGTCTCTGAGAAGCCCACTTTTCTCCCTCCCCAAATCTCCACGTGGGCCCTGCACTTACCAGGAATCCAAATGGCCCACGTGGGGACTCCTAGGGCAGGGGCATGGTGGGTGGGACCAGCCAGGGATGGGATTTGTCAGTCCTCTGAACTGGCCATTAAATTAACTATGGGTTCACCCGAACTGGGACGAACTGGCCCACCCCTGCTCTTCATGACATATAATATTACATTATCATTTTATTGATAGGTTTTCATAAAGAAAGTGGACCAAGACCAACTGTCAAAGTAATTGCTTTATGAACCTCTCGAGGGCTACTCTGAAGTGATGAACATTCCATTACCCTGTTCTTTATTTCTGATGGCAAGGCCTTGTAAGAATGGCAGCTATTGCTTAGGACACTAAAAATCTAGTTTTTGTTTCTTGCTTTCAAAATTGCCCCAAGCAATTGTCTAATATTTAATCTTATTGATCTTCGATCATTCCATGTGATTTTTTTTTCTGAGTCAGCTGCAATTTATATTATTTCTATGAACTACCTGTTCACTTACACTAGAAAATGCTGGAAAAACCTGAGGTTCAAAACATTGAAGGTCTGTTTGTTTTAATGCAGCTGGCTTTGGAGTTTAAATTCTAAATAGTTTAGGCAGAGACCTTTAGAACAACTGCATGAACTTACAAAGAAAGTAGCTTTTATTTGATTCAACCAAATTAAATATGGATTATATGCTGCTTAATTATGGCAGTAACTGGAACATTATACACTGGAACATGAACCCCTAGGCAAATAGAACTAAGATTTGGAATAGTGCAATTACCTAGCAGAGTCCACTAAAGAATTGAATTTTTTGTGATATAAAATGATAGGCATAAGGGTATGGAAAAAATATATGAAGTGCTTCTCATTTAATTCTTACAACAGACTTGGTGAATACATTTTGGGGGAAAAAACCTTGCTGTTTGTGTATTAAAGTCAATAGCCTAGAAAATAAAAATGTGCTTTGAAACCCAATATTTTGAAATAATCTTGGGATTGTAATTTAATCCCAATTTATTCTATTGCCTTAAATGAAAACTCCTTTTAGCTACCTCAAAGATGTATGACCTAAGGCCCTGTCCTTGTAACTCTCAAAAACTTTAAAAAAAAAAATCACTTCACAAATACATGGCACAACATAGGAGAACAAACCCATTAGGACAAGTCTATCTGCATTTGAAAGGCAAAGGTCATTGTTTTGAAGACCACAAAGTCCACATTCTGGACAAATATAATTGCTGCTTTGAAAGAACAGTCAAATATGACATCTACATTAAGATTGGACAACCCTCTCTCAATAGGAGAGATAGGACACCGCTTATCTCCTGTTTACAACACAGTTCTTTCAGTAGTTCCAAAAATGTTCCACACCCATTTGCAATATACAGGTGACCCTTAGTGCACAGACAAATCTCCAAATGGCCTCAATGATTCTCAGAAAAAATGCTAATGACCAGATGACTGCCAGGAATATAAATCCTTCCATCCTCCACCATTCTGTCAGAACTGAAGAAGCTTCTTGGATGAGAAGTGAAATGTCTTCAAGCAAACACAAAGAAAGACTGTTATTAAATGAATATGATCAATACAATTATGCAATTTTTCCTCTTTTCCTTAGTTTTCCTTTTCATGCACAGTGAACATCTGTGATATTTCTGATGATATGCATTGCAAATTGTTTCTTCAAGTCTTTGCTCTTTTCTCATCCATGCATGAAAGGCTGCAAACATTCCCACTATACTTCTCATCTTCACTAATACCTAATGTAGCATGGAGAAACATCTCTTCAGACAGTATTGTTTACTTCTATTTGGGAAGGCAAAGATGACTTTAAGATAATAATGTTAGTTTTAAAGCCTGAATTAATACAATGACTTCAGGAGGAGAAAATAAAGACAATTTTTTTTTCATAATTGTTCCAGGATGGTGAGATATGTCTAGGCCTTTTTAGGAGTTATTGTATAGTTGTTGCCATTCTAATATAAGCATGGTTACTTCAACATCATTCATTTTTGCAGTCACAAATTGGCTTTTTCATCTATCAATGGTTGTCTTTGTACAGATGCTCTATTTGTACAGAGCAGAGAAGCATGCATAAACAATCATCAGGATACTATTCTCGATTTTATCTCTGTCCACACCCCCTAGCAATCATTTGGAGTTTGTTTGGCATTATGCTTCTTAGTCCAATGTGGTTCTTTATTTTCATAAGGGGAGAAATGCATTTAGCTTTATGGTGCATTGGGATGTTTAAAGCTACAGTATGTGAGCAAACACTGCCTCCTTGGCAGCTTATCAAATCAAATGGACAGAAAGAAGCAACTCTGAGCACCTAAGACCCAATAGAAGAGAGGAAGGCAGGAGATTTTTGGCTTCTGTTAGTTGAGATGGGAACTGTCATCTTTGCAAGGATGTCCAGATGCAAACTGACAAGCATGACTGGCACCACAGGGACAGATAATGGGTTCCATATCTTAGGAAAACAATTTTAGCTCCATTGGCTCTGTTGGTTGATTTTGTTATTGTTTTGTGACATGAATGGTTGGCAACATGTTGTTTAATAGTCAGGGACATGGCAAGGGGAAAGGTAAAGTTGAAGATGTATGCATGATGCGAAACTGGATTACAAAAATATGGAATTTGACATTTTATGAAGAATTCAAGGTCTGTTGAACTAGGCAATTGACTAGGAGAACTGTCCTATATGCATAGAAAGAAAACAACTCTCCAGATATTAAAGAATGGATTCAAGAAATGGCTTTATTTTTTGTCCATTTTTGAGATGACATATTGCTGAACTCAGAAAATGAAATGTTATTTGTCTTTAATGGTCTTTGTTTAACAGTATGTTAAAGACTGTTAATTATATAACAATGTTGCATAGATTTTTTTATTTAAAGTTTTAATTTATTTTTATGAGTGAGAGGGAGAGAGAGAGAAACAGAGACAGAGACAGAGTTGTATTGCCTCCTAATTCTTTACTAGTTTAAAGAAGTAAAGAAGGAATATTCATGACCTGAATACCACATTTGGCCTTGCAGGATCCAGTCTGGGTCAGTCATCAGGACTAGAAGTTTAGTCTTCTGAGTTTTCACACTTGTGCTGGAGGCCATCCTCAGGGAAATTTCTCTAGTGCTTTAGGCTATTCTGTGTATGGTATTTATAGGGTGCCTGATGTGTGGGGCTTTTTAGATGTTGATGACTGGCTATTAAGCTGCTAACAGTCTATATATGTATTTTTGGTTTTTCTGGCCTAAGTGTAAAGCTTTACTTTTCTCTACATTGAATTTCAATTTGTTAGATAAGGGCCAGTGTTCAAGTCTCTGTCAAGATCCATTTGGATCTTGACCTATCTTCTAAGCCAGTGATAGCAAACCTTTTTAAGGTTGTGTGCTAAAGTGTGTGTGTTGTGTGCACAATGCAATGTGTGCACATGACTCCCTGTGCATGTGCATGCTCCCTAGTGCATGTGCATGCTCCCCACACCCCCAGTGCATGTGCATGCAACCCCAGGGCCCAACAGATGAGGCACAGCAGAGCTGAAAAATGCCAGAACCGTTTGTTAAATTTAACAGCCAGTTCAGGCGTTTGAAGCTTAGCTGATTGGCATGGCAGCGCCGATCAGCTGTTTTTTGACTCTGCCACACCTCAGCTGTTTTTCGAGCCTAGAAACAGACCCCGGGGGGGGAGGTCATGTGCACATGTGCAGGTAGTGATGTGAGCATGGGGGTCATGCATCCATGCACAGGGGAGGGGGAGCATCACATGTGCAGTGGCACTGAGCTGGGCAACGGCTTGCATGCCAGCTGACATAACTCCGTGTGCCACTTTGGGCATGCATGCCATAGGTTCGCCATCATGGTTCTAGGCTGTTAGCTATTCCTGCCAGCTTAGTATCATCTGCAAATTTGGTAAGTTCCCCTTCTATTCCCTCATCTAAGTCATTTATGAAGATATTGAAGTGAACTGGGCCTAAAATTCATCTTTTAGTATTATTATTACAATTATTATGAGTTCTGATCCCAACCTATTCCCCTTTCTTTAAGCATCTATGTGATGAAGCCTAAGAAGAGTGACTAATTCTTAGAGCTGCCATTGTAAAGTTATTCAAGTTATTGCATCACACAATTGAAGAAAATAACTGTTCAGTTCTTGTCTTCCTTCTAAGCTTATACAGGCTATGACGATAGCCTTGTAAATATGCTAGTCTTTCAACCTAATTAATAATTCAGTGACTGATCAGAGAACTGCTTGGCTACAGAGAGAAAATTGCTTTATTTTCCTAAAATCTATGAATTTTTTAAAAAAATTTCAATAAAACTTGTTATTAAATGGGAGATCTAGGCAACATAGTGTGTTAAACAATACTTGTAATGAGTTTTTTCTTTTATTGCTTCACAGCTGGAATTGGAAAAGTATTATCACAATATGAATCTGAAAAAGCAAATCAAAGCCTTCCAAGAAGCTCTGAAAGGTAAATGAGTGTGCTATTATTAACAAGCAAATGGGAAACAAGAAACTTTATTTGTAATGCCTTTATGACTGTTTATTACCTTTATGACCAGTGGTATAGGACAAATAAGAGTAATTATAGCTACATGCCAGATTTATTGTCAGAAAACTGTACAATTTCATTATTCAAGTATTATTATTTTTAACAAACTTTCAGAGGTTGTCTGTACCATACATTTTTGCTATCGTAATGCTAAATTTAGCCCTTTCACTCAGCTGTAAACGCTGTTATTGATGTGACCGGCAGAACAATTTACAACTCTCATTGTCCTTTTTCCCTTCTTCCTTTTCCCATCAAACTGATTGGAGCAAGGCTAAAAGAAGAAAAATACTGTTCCCTTTTGGCTAAATAAAAGAAGGGGAAAGGGCACCTTAAGGAGGAAAGGGTATCTTAATTCCAGCAACAGGTCATCTGTCCTGATTTGACCATTTTTTACCACTTTACAACCCGGAAAACATAAAATTGCCTATTAAAGATAGGCTTTTCAAGATGTATGATAAAAGGGATGATAGCTAGGCTCACTAAAATCAGAAACTGAGGCTCAGGGAAAGTCAGGACAACTAGATCTGAGCTCCAAAGTTTGAAGAATCACCTGCTGTCAGCTAAGTGGAAGAGTTTTCTCTTTCTCACGAGTGACCTCTTGTGGTGTCTAGAGTTTTGTGGCCAAGATCTGGTAGCCCTGCCTAGAGAAAATATCTGTGCAGGGAATTGGGCCAGTCTTTGAACACATTTAAAATAAAATCTAAAAACAAATCTAAATACAGTTGAATTACTTACAGCCACCATAGGTCTTACTTTATAGAACTCTGCAACACTCACATTCCCCCACTCTGTGACAAGATCTTTTCTTCTTTTCCTCTTTCTCTTGCAAGAGAAATATATCTCTCCTGAAATATCTTATTAGAAGGAAAGGAGATTACATTATTATAAGTTGGACAGGTGTGTCCTACTTTAACAGAGACTCTAAAATTTTCCTTGCTAGCTCCATTAGAGGAGGTTAAATGTGTATGCAAAGTTTGCAGTATCTGAGGAACAAAATACTAATACATATATTGTCGATAACAAGATTTAGTAGATTAGATGTGAAGCTGTCTAAAATATTAGGTAAAATACAGTATGTAGATTAATCTAGAACAGCTCAAATAATAGGTGGCTTACAGACCACAATGGCAGCATAAATGTATGGAATAAAATAGTGTCTATGTGGAATCATTTAATAAACTATACTTTTTTTGACAACTGTTCACAATTTACTTATTGCTGAAATATAATGAATGGCCAGTCATTACCAGTAGCATAGGCAATAGAGGACTTTGAGATCTCTGGACAGTATCTTGAAAAATTTGGGACTTGTTAAGACTTGCACTGTTTTCTATACCTTTTGGAAAAGCTAGTTTTTTGGGTGAAAATCAAAAGCAAGGCTATTGTGTTATAAGGGAAATGCACATTTGCTGATAGATTCTGCCATACAAAAGTACAATAGAATAGAACATAGAACATAGCATAAGGATAGTTCACAGGTATGTCACAAGTACACATCATCATGCCTCTTTCTGTGTCATCATATGGCTAATACTTGGCTGGGAAACCATTAGGGAACCCTAAGGCTGAAGGCTAGACTGGAAAGTCAAACAATTCCAGAAGGAATCAGTGGGAAGCCCCTGCTGAATTGATGCTTTGATGACTGCATGGACATGTCGCTGTGGTCTCTCCATCCTGCTTCCAGATGCTTTTGCTTCCAGTCAAATGAAAAGTCAACAAGCAAGGCAATCTGCTGAGGCAAACGAAACCTATCTCCATTTGTGTTTGTGTTTGTCTTCTTGCTTTTGTTCAGGTATTAGAGAAGTCTCCTTGCCAATGTTTTGTTTTTCTTGTGACATTAATATACCTATCTGGTAAAGGATTGATGTGAACCACTTCTCCTGGAAAGAACTTGTAATCATGTGTAATGGATGCCAGATATATATGCTATTACATTCCTCACAGAGGTCAAATTTATTTTATAGTATGTTTTATTATGTGTTTTGCTATTTGCTTACTGCTAGGGTTATAAGCTATCCAATTAATATGCAGCCATTTCCTTATTTGGTTATAATAAAAAGGTAAAGTAAAGGTTTCCTCTTTTTATAAGAGCCTCGGTGGCGCAGTGGTTAAATGCAGCCCTGCAGCCTCTGCTGACTTGTTCAGCAGGTTGTCAGAT
>JANHGC010007138.1:188731-203470 GCA_027560395.1 Boaedon fuliginosus
ACAAACAGGTGGTGGCATTCATCGACGACATGACCTTGTCCACATCATCAGGGCCAACAGGCTCAAACTCTTCCCAAGGAACAGGACTAAGACCTGCCCCAGTCATCTCAACAGACTCTGCCCAACTGGAGTCCAACCCCAAACGGATCTGAGCGATTTTATCCGCCAGATATTGCCCAAATTCCTCAGCTCTACCCTGCAAGGGCTCCCCCGCCTCCTCAGGTCTTAAGAGGGAGCGGGTCAGCCTAAACAGGGCGGCTGGGCGATTATCTGCGGATGCGATAAGAGCGGTACAGTGAGCTCGCCGGGAGGACGCAGCTGGGAGCTACTTTCTATGCTACTAAGAAGGAAAGAAGAGTGGAGTAATTAACTTGAATATGAAAACTGGGTGTTTTGAAATGCCTTTGCAAGTTCTCACAGCTTTTAATAGGAGTGTTCATTTTCTGTAATGGATTTGGAAACAAGCATAACAATGGTTAATATATGTGTGTCTATATGATGCCAACAATTATTTTACAAGAATGTGTGGATATATGGAGTGTCAGCTTTAGAAGCCATTTTTCTTAAGAGCTTCCATGCTGCCACATTTTAGTGCTTGGCAGTATATGGCAGGAATAGTTTATCTGTCTGCCTGTCTGTCCATCTGTCTATACAACCATCTATCCATCTACCATTTATCCATCCATAAATGATAACATTTACCCATCCATAAATGATAACATTTATCATCTGTCATCTCCATCCATCCATCCATCTAATCCAGGCCTGTCAAACTGGTAGTCTGTGGGCTGGATGCATCATACACAGACCATGCCCACTCTGGCTCCACAAAGGCAAAAAATGTTGCAATATGTCATATGTCATGTGACACAATCAAGTTTGAGACCCGTGATCTAATCTATTTACCTACCATCTATCTATTTAGGTAGCTACCTATATATCTATCACAAGCAATGAGTAGTCCTTCAGTGCCTCTCAGGTTTCATCATGATCTAAAAGATGAAGGACTCTTCATTCAAGGCATACACATATATCTATATATAGAGAGAAATGTATGGCTTGTGTAAATACATTACTGTATTCAACATCAAGCTTCCCAGTCAGTAAAATATCATTGTAACAAATGAGATTCAATTATATAACAACTGATGATTTAAGACAATTGATAAGCTAAACTCTCCACAAGATTTTTATAAATATCATTATTTCCCTCTTTTTTCAGGACCTACTTAAAAGATGTTGATCCAGCTCTGTAAGACTGTGCAGACTTAAACTATATATCCATCAGTGGATTTTTTTTTCAGGCTGAGGATTGCAGTCTTGGAATAACAAGATGAAGCCTGCAATCCAACAGGTCAGTAGAGACTGAACAAAGAATTGAGGAGAGGGCAGGGCAGACATTTATTCATTTTTATATTGCCTTTATTATTTTTATAAATGCCTCAAGGCAATTAACATACAGAATACTACTTCCTCCTCCTCTTTTCTCCACAACAACCATCTTCTGAGGTGAGTTGGGTTGAGAGAGAGGGACTGACCCAAACTCACTCAGCTGGCTTTCATGTCTAAGACAGAACTAGAACTCACAGCCTCCTAATTTTTAGCCTGGTGCCTTTACCACTAGGCCAAAGTGATTCAAATGTGAATTTAAAATGTAAATTATAAATTTAGAATTTGATTTCAAGTAATTAAAATGACTTCCCATGATTTAAACAGGTTTCCTGTCTGTAACAAGACTGCAAGGAACTTTGAGGATGTCAAGTTTGAGGACTGCACCCCAAATTTTCCTGGGTTTGATTGCACCACTGAGACTTCAACGTGTTCTGCATTAAAGTGGCAGGAGTGATCAGAAGTTGGTCAGTGCTATAATTCAGTTCAGAGAGTAATTGATTGATTCTCTGAATTAAATAATTAAATCACATCATTGAATGATTTGAAGAGTTGAATCAGATCAGTTTAATTCAACAATTAAATTGCTTTTACACATAATGTATCTTTTCTGCAGCAAATCAACTATTCAAAGTGAATCAACTTGATTCAGTTCCATTGTTTGGAGTCAGAGCAGTGGTCAGCAATGGCACTGGTGAGTCTGGGCACCACAGAGTGGGGAGGACTGAGTAGCTGGCTTCATTAGGCCAGATGGCCTCTGGTAGCTGCAATCCACTGCCAAAGGCCTCATTTATTATTTTAATGGCAGCCTACATCTGTGTCATAGCAGGTATGCTTGGTCTACTTGTTGCTCAACCTGCTGTGGCTTCTTTTGCTACCTGGGCATGGGGTCGTTCAACCCTGGATGGCAACCTGTTTGGGGTAGCCAGGCTTGGTGATCACACACCTGCCCTCAAGGTCACTCTCTGAGTTGGCCGCCTGCTTCATTTAGTGGCAGCTTCAAAGATTGCCCTTGATTCGGCTTCAGTGGACATGTACAGTGCTGGCATTCTGGCATTGGGCACTTGGGCTGCTAACTTGGTTCTGGATAATTTTTGTGAGGCTGCTATTTGTGGAAAGATTTTAAAAGCAATCCCGTGCAGCGCACTTTTGATAGCCGAATCGGAAGCACGTCCACAAAGCGGGTAACCAGCAAACCGGGCGAAACCCATCCTTGGGGCAAACGTCTATGCATCCTTACTCAGGATGTTCCCATGTGGAAAGTTTCAACACACCTGCTAGTAATATTCCAACACACTTACTCTGTGTCAAAAAGCAAGTATTATTTAATGCCCAAGGTCCTAGTGCATTAAATTCCCCAACTAATATAGAGCATCAGCAGCTTTTCAGTCATTAGTTTCATGTTTTGATAATGAATGAAGCTGGAATTGAAGGAGCAGGAATGCTAATGTATAAAGGTTTTAGCTGCTGTATGCAATTATGTACCAATTTCATTTAACATATTTTCAGATGTGTTATCGTTAATAATAAAGTATCAACTTGATGCTGTGACACCTTCTCTGCATTCTCTTTTATAAGCATTTCCAATTAATTGAATAAAGATAACAGAAACAGAATGTCATTGATTTTTTTATTTCTAATACAAGGAGGATAGTTTTAACTATGTTTTCTTGGAAAATACAATGCTGAAATTGTCCTTCTATTTTCCTAAGATTTTTACCACATGGAAAACGTTTTTCAGTTCTATTCTTTTTCTGCCTCATTCTCTCCAGGTATATTAGAATTGATTTGTCCTTCCTTTTATTATTATCTTTTTTATCTTTTTCTTTTCTGATACAAGGTGGAGAATGTCCGAAACTCCAACATTTTACAGCTTTAGTAGTTTGTTCCGATTTCCTGTCACACCAAATGCAATGAAACTGTTTCCTGGTTATGCCAAGTCCAATGCAGGTTTGAAGATCTACAGTCACTTTATTGATTGCATAAACTTCATTAAATCCAACAACCCCATACTTCCTCCATAATAATAGTTTTGAAATAATCTTCTCCATCCTTTGCGGGAAAGGAAACCATAAGTTTTCTATCAGCATAAGAACGGTTGAATAAAAGATTGGAATAAAATTTTGGTATAGTAATTGTAGATTCTTACTTTCATTATTTTTCAGATCATGTGATCACAACTGATGTTGCTTACATATGAATTGTGATCTTTTTTTAAAAAAAATAATAATATTGCTTAGAGGCCAGGTTATAATAATGCTTATTAAAGACCACGATTTTCACTTTTTTTATTCCTTTTATTTATGAAGGCATTTGTTTGAGATTTAATATACTACCCACTCTTCCCATTTCTGATTCATCTTTTGAAGAGTCTCTGTCTTCTTGGTCCTGTTTGAGTCTTGGGGCCTGTTCTCTTCTGTTGTGACATTGTGAAAGGAAGGTCATTCTGCTGAGATTTCATAAATAAGAGGAAAGCCAAAGTTACATGCAGTAGCTTTCATCATTATTTGCTTTGCCTTCCTGTGTTCTGAAGCCTTTTCATTTTGTATTTGGTTCTCACACAAAATAAAACTAGCATGTTGACATCTCAGGCATCATTCCCAGAAGGCAATACAGGAAAGGGTTATATGGTAGAGGACACCAGATTTGCTAGTTTGATCAGAAGCTTGTCCCAACAAACATATACTGTGATCTTGAATGGATTTTATTAATACAGAGAATAACCTCAGTCTCCTTCACAATAAAACCTAGTCATCTGTATAATACCTCAGACAGAAAAATGTATTTTCTGACCATTTAAGATAATCAGCTCTTCCAAAACTCCAGATTTAATTATGTTTGAGGTTGCTTTATTTTACACAGCAGCATAGTGTATTTGATACAGTATGTTGCTGTGTATACAGTATACAGATTTTGATAAATGAACGAGCAAGGACAATATTTCATTATGTACTAAAATATGCTTTGCAATTTCTCAGTAGTTTCTTTTGGGACCAGCTCCCTGCTGCCATGCGTCAGCCGTTTGCCCCTGAGGCCGCAGACGGGTGGATTTGGGACTTCCGGGATTCACTCACCGTGGATGCCCCAGCTGCTGCAGACCAGCCCCACCAGCTCTGTGCCACCCAGCTGATCAGGGGAGTTGCTGGCAATGGGGGGCATTGCCCCCAGATGGGGGTGGCTACCATGGTGGCCGAACATGTCATTGGCCTCCAGATGGTGGCTTACCGATGGGCACGGCCAGCTGGATGGATAAGGGAGAGACTTGAAAAAGTTCTGGGAGGCAGTCGCTCTCAGTGCTGACTTTACCAAGGACTGGATTCCAGGTCATTGTGTTCTCTGGTTCTGGCCTGCTTGTGGGGAATTAAAGCTAAGTTTGCTGCATTTGAATGTGTGTCTTAGCTCCTTATTGTCCCCCACCAGGTCTGGCCTAGACAGGTTGAGAATTTCCTTCCCTTGTAAAAGAGGTTGCTGTTCGTCTTGCTCAGGGTGATGGAGACGTTCTAAATATCTCTCAAATTTTAGAACACTATTTTTGGTTGGAAGCTATTGCTGATGCTTTTTTTCTGTCCCATATTTTCCATCATTCGAAAAAGTTCTGTTTCCCCAACCATCCAAGAGATTTTTCCTGATACCTTTGTTTTATAAGTCTCCTTCTTCCTTCCTCCTTTTCTCCAGATCCTTCTCTTGTCTTCTTCTTGTCAGCATTCCAAGAAATGCAGCCATTGCAAATCAGAACTCTGAGGCAGATCGATTCCTCAAAGAACAATTTTAATTGGAAATTTCATCTTGGCACAAACTAGTGAAAAGCCAGTTCTGAATTTTCCCAGGCTTTTCCCAACCTTAAAACAAAAAGTTTCCAGTTTTCTCAAAACAATAAATCACATTGTCCAATCTGGATACTATCTGGTTGCCTGGTTACAACTCTTTCCTCCTGGGGCCTGGGGTTGGAATGCCACCGACTCACCAGAGAGCTACCCTATTTTGTCTACAAACTTCCCTCTATTGCTCCCCTCTTCATCTCCACACTGTACCAGCCCAAAATCTAGCTATGGGCCTGACACTTTTTTTTTGTTTTTCAATAAATTTATTTTAGAACTTTACCTTATAGTTTTCATTTATTTCTTATTTCAATATGGTGTAAAACAGAACTATTATTTCTCAGCAATCATGTCAGAGGGCCATTAAAAGGACTTCAGATTTCCCCCAGCTGTTTTAAGAGATGCTTTTTTTATTTCAAACAATTGACTGAAATTGGATTGTTAAGAGTTTCTTTCTCCAGACTTCAAACCTTTTGTTAGTTATTTTTAATTATTTTTATTTTATTTTATTTTATTTTATTTTATTTTATTCATTAAGTTTAGAAGCTGCCTCACTTGCAATGATGCTGGGTGATTAAATACAGATACAGATTAACAGAGTTGGAAGGGACTTGTAGATCATCTAGTCCAACCCCCCCCTCCAAGCAGAAGACCCTACACCAGTGATGGCGAACCTATGGCACACGTGCCAGAAGTGGCATGCAGAGCCATCTCTCTGGGCACGCAGAGCCATCACCTGTTTCTCTTCTGGGTTCTAGAGTGCGCATGCGAACGGGCCACCTGCACTTTCAGTTTCAGTTTCCTTGCAGAGCTGCTGGCAAGAACATGCAGTCTGGATCTTCCCTCCCTCCCCCCAGGCAAGCAGCAGGATAGCAGTCTTTGCAGCTAGGAAGGGGTCCAGCTGGAGAGGGGCATTTTCCCCTTTTGTGATTGGCGGCGGGGCGGCCGCCGCCCCCACCTTGCCCCAGGTGGGCCTCATCCAGGGGGATCCAAAAAGCTGCCAAGCATAACTGGTGCATGCGCACAGGACAGCTGGTCTTGCGTGCATTTGTGGAAACCTGAAGCTGTGCGCATGTGCACCAAAAATCACGTGTTCTTTCAATTTCTGGCACGTGAGTACCCACGCAGGCTCACTTACTCCCAGTTTTGGCACTCGGTGCCAAAAAGGTTTTCCATCACTGCCCTATACCATTTCTGGACAGATGGCAGTCCAGTATCTTCTTGAAAGCTCCCAGTGATGAAGCTCCTACAACATCTGAAGGCAAGCTGTTCCATTGGTTGATTGTTCTCACTGTCAGAAAATTTCTCTTTATTTCCAGGTTGAATCCTTGTTCAGTTTCCATCCATTATTCCTTATGTGGCCTTTGGATGCTTTGGAAAATAGCTTGACCCTCTCCTGTCTGTGACAGCCCCTTAAATATTGGAGCACTGCTATCATGTCAGTGTTTACAATTTAAAAAGTAAGAACAACACAATAACAATAATGGGGGGAAAGATTTGGAGCCATAAGTGGCCAAAGACAGAAGTATAAACAAACCTCCCATTCAACAAGATCTCAGCCATTAACTTGCTCCATAACATGGATAACATGTCTTCAATAACTGCAATATCGTCAGGATGAGAACCACCTAGATTTCTAATGTGGTTTTAATTTTTAAATTTAAATTTCAAATTTGTAGGCTTCCCAATCCCATAGGACTCAGGGCAGCTCACAACAATAAAAACACAATCATAAAAATATTAAAATATTAACAAACAATTAAACATTAAAAATCCCCTTAAAATTACTAAAATTTTGGTGGGTCATGCTAATCTGGCTCACCAGAAGAGCCAGGTCTTCAGTGCTCAGTGGAAGAGTCTCAAGTCTGGGACATTTCACAGCTCCAGAGGTAGATTTTTCTAGAGGGCTGGGGCTGCTGTGGAAAAGGCCCTCCTCCGTAGAGTCACCAGGCGACACTGCCTGGCTGATGGTATCTGGAGAAGGACCACCCTGTGTGACCTCACGGGGTGCTGGGAGGCAATTGGTGGCAGAAGGAAGTCTCGGAGGTAACCTGGTCCAATACCATGTGGGGATTTAAAGGTAATGACCTTTAAACCCACCTTGAATTGGATCCGGAAGCCTACTGAGAGCCGGAAGCCTACTGCAAGCTGCGCAAGAGTGGTGTGACATGGGTGAACCAGGGGACACCCATGACTGCTCACGTGGCTGCGTTCTGGACCAGTTGAGCCTTCCAAAAACCTTTCAAGGACAGCCCCAATGAGAGAGCATTGCAGTAATCTAACCGTGAGGTGATGAAGGCATGAGTGACTGTGAGTAATGCTTCTCGGTCCAGAAAGGGCCAGAAATGCTTCTCGGTCCAGAAAGGGCCACAATTGGTGCACCAGGCAAACCTGGGCAAACCTGGCCACAGCCATCAAATGGTCTTCCAATTTCAGCTGTGGATCCTGGACAACACCCAAATTGCAGATCATCTCAGAGGGGGTCAACACCTCCCCCCTATTTCCAACGATGGTAAATGTTGGATGGTCTGAGAAGTAGAGACCCAGAGCCACTCAGTCTTGTCAGGGTTGAGTTTGAGCCTGTTGGTCCACATCCAGACCACCACAGCCCTCAGGCACTGGGGCATCACTTTGGCGGCATCATTGGATTGGTTTGGGATGGAGATTGAGTATCATCCGTATATTGATGATACTGCACCCCAAACCCTCAAAAGATCTCACCCAGCGGTTTCATGTAGATGCTTAATAGGAGGGGTGAGAGGACCAAACTGTGAGGCACCCCTCATACTAGGGGCCTCAGGCACGCAGTCTGAGAGGTAGGAGGAGAACCACCAAAGCACAGTGCCTCCCACTCCCAACCCCCAGACCTGCTGCATAAGGATACTGTGGGTGATGGTATTGAATGCTGCTGAGAGGTCAAGTAGTACCAGGATAGAGGAATGACCCCTGTGCTGGGCTTGCCAAAGATCATTGACCAATGCAACCAATGCCATCTCCGTGCTGTGCCCAGGTCTGGAGCTGGACTGAAAGGAGTCCAGATAATCCACTTCTTCCAAGGATTCACAGAGCTATAGTGCTACCACCTTCTCAACAACCTTCCCTAAAAAGGAAATGTTGGAGACTGGATGAAAATTCTTTAACTCAGCTGGGTCCAAGGCAGCTTCTTGAGAAGGGGTCTCACCACCGCCTCCTTCAAGGTGGGCGGGAGGAACCCCTCTCTTAAGGATCCGTTTATAACTGCCTGGACCCAGCCTCATGTAACCTCTCGACTGGTTGAAACCAGCCGAGAGGGCATGGGTCCAATGAACAGATGGAGGCACTCATAGCTGCCATGGCCTTGTCCACTTCCTCAGGGCCAACCAGGTCAAACTCGTCCCAGACAATTAGACAAAACCTGCCCCCATCAACTCTGTAGCACTTGCCCAGTCGGAGTCTAGGTCTGTCCTTGCAAAGGTTCATCCCTCATTCCTGGGTTAAGCAGGGAATGGGTCACCTTAAACAAGCTGACTTGGCAACAATCTGCAGATGCAATAAGAGCGGAGAAGTGCAAACACTTCACCACCCTTGTCACCACTAAATAAGCCCTAATAAAGATTCTTAATAGTGTTAGGTCAGATTCGGAGTTACTGGCTCTCCAATGGCACTCTAGACGTCTCTTCTGGTGCTTCTTATCCCATAGCTCCTCGGTGAACCAGGGAGCCCTCTGGGATCTGCACCTAGTGAGAGGTCACAATGGAACAACCCGATCTAAGGCTCTAGCTGCTGTCTGGTTCCAGGAAGCCACCATAGTCTTGGATGAGCTGTGGGTAAGGGAATCAGGAAATATCCCCAGCTCCCTCTGGAACTGCAGTAGGTCCATTAGGTGCCTGGGAAAGAACCAATGAGTTCCACTTCCCTGTGGTGGTGGGCTGGCATCCAGAACTCTAGCCTCAGCAGAGAGTGATCTCTCCATGGCAAGGATTGATTGACTATATCCCCCAATTTCAGATCACATTCCCACTGGCCATAGATAAATACTAGATTGAGCGTGTGACCCCCCACCCCTGTGAGTTGGATCCTGAATTACTTGGGTCAGGTCCATGGTTGCCATGGAGGTCATGAACTTCTGTGCCACATCTGAGGCCTCACCAAGGCAGGGCAAGTTAAGGCTGACCAATGCAACCATAAGGCTGGGAAACTCAACCACCAACCTGGCTACTGTCTCAAGCAGCACAGGCAGGGCTGCTGCCACACAGCTGGGAGGTAGGTACATGATGAGCAAACCCAACTATACCTCTAAGTCCAACTTCACAAAGAGGGACTCACCCCCGAGAATCTCTAGCCCAGTGCCTCCGTGAGGATGCAAGCTCTGGCGTGTAATAATAGCCACTCCACCACCCCTGGCCTGGGGTCTAGGCTGGTGTAAAATCTGAAACCCGGCTGAGCACATTTCTGAGAGTAGGACATCCCCCTCATGCCCCAGCCAGGTTTTGGTTATGCAAGCCAGGTCCGCCCTCTCCTCCAGGATAATATCATGGATCAGAGGGGCTTTGTTGGAAACATACCTGGCATTAAGCAGCAGCAGCCTGAACCCAGGGCCCTGTATTCCCATGTCATCGGGTACCTGAGATAAGCTAAAGATCTTGGTATTATTATTATTATTATCATTATCATTATCATTATTATTGGGTCCAGAACATGAAATCACTTTAATACAGCGAGTGCAGGTTCCCCGAGAGTGGCCCACCCCTCTGCTCCCACCATATCTGCCCCTCCCAGACACTATTGGTGTAGGGCCCTCAATGGATACCAGAGCTCCAGTCCAGCCCAGCCCAGCCCCTCCCATTTCTGGCAAGCCAGATGACCCACCCTGGCCCCTCAGAGGGACTCCACTGGCACCCAACCCACTTCTGCCTTTGCACTCAGCAGGTGGGGCCAGGGAGGACTCTTCCAGGGGCATTTTTTTCCTCCCTCCTCCCTGAACTCCTTAAAAGCCCCTAAAAACCCCCATATATTTATTTATTAGATTTATACCTTGCCTCTCTTCCCTGGTCGAGCGGAACTCAAGGCAGCTAAATATAAAATAGAAAATGTACTAACATGCCATTGTTCAGGGTCCCAACCCTGAAAAATTTCTTGGAGAGGCCCAGTGGCCATTGCTTGGACAGTGAGCAGTCCTTCAAGTTCCAAAGTGCTTGTCTTATGTACACCAGAGGGAAATGTTGGTTTAAGTTCTGGGTGTCAGGTCTAACAGAATGATGGTATGAATTATCACTGTCAGATCTACCAATGTGGCCAGTTCTTAGATCCCTGATCTTAAAGGCTGAGTTGGAATCAAATGCATCCCCTCTCCATCCAAGTCCAAGTCCAGCTCCACCGAAGTCCTCTTGGTCGAACCTGGGTCTCAATTCAGGTCGACACATCAGCCAGGGTCGTTGGAAAGGTGCCCTGGTATGGTGAGAAGGAGGGTAGGAAAGGGAGGGGAGAGGAGGAGTGGCCAACAGGGCTTAAAGTTCCTCCATGATGGAAAAGAAGGTCTCCACCATCTCAGGGCTGGGGCACCTCTGATGGATAAGAGGGGGGAGCATCCAACAAAGCATTCTCTCCACCTGGGCATTGCGGGGTCCAAGAGAGAGGGCCAGCTGTACCTGGGACAAAGTCAAGGTCTCAAGCCACAAAACCCTCCTTTGGTCACCCATCGTGCTCTGCTGCAGAAGCCTAAGATGGTTCAGTAGCTTCAGATGGTTTCCTCCGCTCCATAAAGGAAAATCCCTTGGAGCTTGAGTCTCATCCAAAGCCACAAGCTGTCAATCGTGGCTTCAGGCTCTGAACTCTGCTCAGGGAATCCCACTCAATTCTCCAACACCTCCCGATGCCTCGGCGTCCTCGGCATGCCCCAAACCATAGCTAACGGGAGTTGTAAAACTCCACATTTGTCTCTGCCTCTGCCTCTGCCTCTCGAAGCTGATCTCAAGGCTTTCACATGCCACACATTCCACAATCTAGCTGTCCTCTCCTGTTGCCAGAGTTTTTAGATACAGACCCTTTCTGTTTGTTTCCATTTGTTGACTTGCTTCTTCTGCTTGCTTGCTTCTTTTACTTTCTGGGGCTGCTCTCGGAACTTCACAGTCACAACCACTATCTTCTCCACACATGCTAAAGTTTGTAGCCAACTCTTAATCTGTCCTGGTTACAATTAACAGTAGTCACGAGGGAGTTCACGCAAACAATGAGTTGTCCTGACTCTATTCCAACACTGCTAATCAGCTGTTTCAAGACAGTTCTTTCTCAGCTTTATATGTGGGGGTTGTAACTTTCAAGTTACAACCTCGAGTTCCCCCTCACCGCCTCGAGTTCCCCCTTTGGGGTGAAGAGAGGCAGGGTATAAATTTAATAAATAATAAATAAATAAAATTAACATATTAGTTCGCACCAATACCCACCTCCATGCAGCACTTCGTCTCTTCCTCCTTCGCTAATCTTTTCCAGCTTGTTTCAGCTTAATGGCATCTTCGCCTTCACACCGACCGTCGGCTACAAGGAATAATCCACAGTGAAAAGGGAATTGGGATTTCCCTCTACCCACCTGGCAGCTCCTCTTTGCTTCGCCCCCCCTTCAAGGAGACTTAGATCCCTAATGGGACCCTCGGGCCGGTAGTTCTAGGGTAAAACCGCAGAGCTCATAGATTTTGCACCTAGTCCCGCTGAAGTGCAAACCAGAAGTCCAGTGAGGATAATTTTAAGTGGTTCACCAAACCGACAAATATCACTCCTAGCTGCCCTCCTGTCCCCACCCTTGGCCTTTCCTGATTTAAATTCCCTTGTTTTTATTTTAGCTCAGCTGATTCATGCGACAGAGCAATTGTGCCTCAGCTGAGCTAAAAAACAGCTCACACCCCCACCCACTGGGTCACCACTTGCCCCGCCTGCTTGCCCCACCCTGCCCTGCTCCATCACTTCTCACCTCCTTGAGTCATGGGACTCACTTCAGAGGCCTTTCGGCATGAAGAGAAGCCTGCAGCCACTGCCTCTTTTTTGGCACAAGAAGCCTGCAAGCTTCTCACACTAAAAAAGAGCCAGTGGCTGCAGGCTTCCCTCCTCACACTGAAAGAGACTTGAAATGAGTCCAGTGACTCCCATTGCTGCCCTGTTCTCCATGCCAGCTGAGCCAGGTAAGCTTCGGGGCAGGGATGGTGGTGGTGGGGGCTGGGGTGATGCATGGTGGCTGCCAGACCGCCACCACTGCCTGGGAAGCAGCAGCAGCTTTTGCAGCTTCCCAGCCACTTCTAAGCCACTATGGGGATGGTGAGGGGGGCTGGGGTGGTGTGCAGTGGCTGCCAGGCTGCCACCGCTGCCTGGGAAGCAGCAGCAGCTTTTGTGGGTTCACAGCCACTTCCAAGCCACTGTGGGGATGGTAGGGGGGACTAGGGCAGCACATGGTGGCTGCCAGGCTGCCACCGCCACCTGGGAAGCAGCAGCAGCTTTTGTGCTGCTTCTAAGCCACTGCTTCCTCGGCTGTATGTATCAGAACAAAGCAAACACTCATGCACACATCTCAGTCACAGTGCTGGGACTGGGAATCCAGGACCCGGCCATGCACTGTCTCCTCAAAGAAGGTCCCGGTTCTGGTGTCATGAGTGAGATGTGTGCATGCATGCTTGCTTTGCTCTGATACAGCTGAGGAGGAAAAAAGCTGAAGCAGCTAGCTTGAACATCAAGTTGGCCACACTCAGTTACATGATCCACAAAACCATGTCCACAAGTCATGCCCACAGAACCGGTGGTGGGATTATTTGACACCCACCACTGATCCCCCATCAGATATCCTATAGAGAGTAGACTGGCAGCTGAAGCAGGGCACAGCCATACATCCCCTTTAAGGGCAGGTGGGTAGGGGATGGGGCAGATGAAACTGGAATGCAGTGGATGCAACACAGGAGGGGGCCAAAGAGCCTGGCCTCCACGCGTTGCTTTTTTGGGCAATTCCCGACCTGTTGGTGCTCTTGCTGGGGGTGGTTGGGGGTGAGAGAAGGGAGTGAGGCATTGTCCAAAACTGGCTAACAGATGCTGCAATCCCATGGCGGGAAAATGGAAGCGCCTGCCCATCAGTTCGCCAGCAATAAATCTTGGCGCACTCTACAAATAATACACAGTGGGCAGATTACGAGGAAGAGAAGTGGTTGGTAGGGAAGGCAATGGATGCATGCTTATGTGGCATGGGTGGTCCCGAGGGCCACCATGACCTTGTATTTGGCCCCCATCAGCAATTTGAAGTAGATGGGGCCATCATTCAGCTGGACCTTGAGGGAGACCTTGATCCAGACCATGGGGGGCACCTCAGCCATGGTGCTGGAGGCACGGCTGGAGGAACTAAAGAAAAAAAACATGATGTACAGAGGTCAGGCCCATTGGTGCTCTCACTGACCAGGGGGAGGGAAAGCACCCCAGTGGCAAGGCAGCAAAGATTAGGGCAGAAGCTCAGTACCAGTTTTCCAGAGGAATTTATCACTCAAAAACGTGCAGAGGCAGAGATTCTTCTGGAAAACCGGCACTGAGCTTCTGCCTTAATCTTCAGCACCTTATCACCAGGCTGCTTCCCTCCCACCCCGGTTGGTGAGAGCACCTGGCCTGGCCTCCACATCATGTTTTCTTTCTTTAGTTCCTCCAGCCGTGCCACCAGCATCATGGCCGAAGTGCCCCCCATGGTCCGGATCAAAATCTCCCTCAAGATCCAGCTGAATGATGGCCCCATCTACTTAGGTGGATGGCCAGAGGTCTGGTCAGAATCACACTATCAAATTGCTGATGGGGGCCAAATACAAGGCTGAGGTGGCCCTGAAACCAGGGACCATCCATGCCACATAAGCGTTCATCTGTCACCTTCCCTGCCAGCTGCTTCTCTTCTTCGTAATCTGTCCACCGTGTATTATTTGTAGAGAGTGCCAAGATTTATTGCTAGTGAGTGGATGGGTAGGCACTTCCATTTTCCTGCTGTGGGATTGCAGCGTCTGTTAGCAGGTTTCGGACAATCCCTCACTCCCTTCTCTTCCCCCAAGTGCCCCTGGCAAGCAGCCATAGTGCAGGAGATTGACCACACCCATCTGGGCTCCCCGCTTCTTGGAAAGCAATAAGGCTCGGAGAAACGCCCTAGTCGCTCCCTGCTAGGTGAAACCATATAGCATAGGTGTGTGTGTGGGGGGGTGGGGGTGGAAAACAGTGGGACCCAGGCCTAAGCCTGCAGTTATCTTTAGGCTGGGGATGAGAAAAGAGAGGCCACTGCAAGAAACACCAAGCAGAATGGTGGCAATGCAAAAATTAACGCAGGGAAGCTGGTTAATTGGCGAAAGTTTCCATCTGGTTATATAATGGTCCGCCAGCCTCTTTTCTGTTGTGGCTTTACATTGGGGAACATAACCACATTTCATCTATGGCCAACTTCTATTTAGAATGCAGTCACCCTGCAGTATCTTTTCAGCCCCTTGAGCTGAGTAAATTCAAAGGATAAGATTATATATCTGTGCTATATTTGGGGATATGGTAGATGTGGCCCAGT
>JANHGC010007138.1:236510-248106 GCA_027560395.1 Boaedon fuliginosus
TCTCTCTCTCTCTCTCTCTCTCTCTCTCTCACACACACACACACACACACACACACACACACACACACTCTTACACACACACTCTCTCTGACACACACACACACACTTACACACACACACACACACACTTACACACACATACACACTTACACACTCTGACATTGTCTGCATAGTGGCAGTGACATCATAAAGATTCTGCAAAGGAATAGAATTTCTTAGAATTCCCCAAGGGAACAAAAAGGAAGTGGAAAAAATGGCCAGCAAGCCAGTAGGCCTAAGTCCCTCTCAATTCATCGAAAACTGGTCTGAACAATTTGGAGCCCACTGTACTGATTATGTCCAGCTGGCCTTTATCACTTCTTGCCTCTTTATTTTTGTGGGAGGTATCGTTATTATCTTAATGGTCAGAGTGATACGAAACATATTACATAGGTGCTTCTATAGATATTCCATTCGATTTCATGTAAGTATGCTCTGTAAATCATAGAAAGAGAATGTGGCTGGGAACTATTAGGATTATATATCTGAATATTGCACAACTTACTCATAAAGTTAAAATCAGAGAGTTACATGTAAAGGAAGTGGAATATCTTGGGTTCTGAGAATTCTGATGGAAAATGAGTGCTTTGATTGCATATTATTGGTGTATTTATTTGATATTCATTGCTTATTTACCGTATTCTCTAGTTACCTATGGACACCCACTCTCTACCCCTTGAAGAAAACAAACTCTACTTTACCACCATTTGAATTTCACCACATTTAGGAAGAGAAGTAGGATATAAACTATAAAATGATGGATCAGAGTATTTCCTGGTAACTTGTTATCTATAAAATCCATTCCTAGCTCTACCCCCAATAACACCTCTTGGTGGCAGCACTGGGTAGTGCTGCACATCTTTAACACCTGTAGGGGGAGATGTTGTTCACCCCATATATAAGGGGCACGCATGCTCCTCCCAACTCAGTTCTTCTCCATTTTGTACCTAGATACCTACCTATGTAGTCTCTCTTCTGAGATATCCTTCCCTATCCTTCTACAATAAACTTTTATTTTGGAAGTCCTGTGTTATGTAGCTGATTCTAAGATCCCAACCTCTAATTTAATACAGTAACATTTAATTTTGTTTTTAGCAGGTTTCTGATTTTGTTTTCTATTATAACACCCTGATAAGATAGTGGCATTTCAGTTGAGGATGGTTTTTTAAGCGGTTTTCCATTCCTTCCTTTCCAGATGTCATACTTCATGGTTTATAATTCACTGGAAGTTTTTACAAAGAGTTTGGATAATCATTTGTCTGAAATGGTATAGAATTTACTACCTGAGCAGGGGTTTGGACTAGAAGACCTCCAAGGTCCCTTCCAACTCTGGTATTCTGTTGTAATCCTAAAATAATCAGTGGAAAGGATTAATATTGAGATTGAATTGTAGTTGCGCAGTAGCTAAATAATTAAATAAATCTGTTTGACAGCAATTCAGAATAAATGTTTGGACCACATAAGGAGCACACAGAAGGCAATTAATTAATGCCCTTATTTTAATGTAGACAAGCAGTATAAAATCTTAACATTTATTTTATCTTGATAGTTGTTTACTGATAAGATGAAATTGCTGAGTTTCTGGAAAGGAAAATTTCAAGACAGGGTGGTAATGATGATTTCAGCTCAGACATCTATAGGCCGTATTCTGGTGAGTTATTTTAAAGGTGGCTAAAATATTGTAGGTGTACATTCTTTAGTTATACTGCAGAATGATTTCATGATTATTTCAATGTTTGATGATTAGGCACAAGAGTCAATGCTTAGGTTACTAAAATAGAATGTTCCATGCATAGGAGACAGGCATCAGCAAGTCTAAAGGTGTCCCAAGATTTATAAAATGCAGGAAGAAAAGTGGTATCAAACCCTCCAAGAGAAGATTTCATGTAATCCACTTAAAATGAAACAGTATCATGGAAAAAATAAATGACTGATAAGATTACTGCATTGGTGTTGCTAAAACAGGTTTAATAGGTCTGTTGCTACAAGTACCTTACATGCTAAAAATAAACACAAAAAAGCTAAATGTCAATGTTCTGAACTCACGAAGCATTCCTGACCCTAAAGGCAATGGGGAAGTCTACATTAGTTTTAAATCATTATATATTGTAGACTTAATCATGAATATTTTTTATCATAAAGTGGAATCCAGGTGAAATGAACACATACATAATGAAAGGGAGGATGACTATGTGTTTACTACAATTACATGTGAAATATTATGTCAAATCTCATTTGAATTGAATTCAACTCTGGATGAATTCATGAATATGGACATTACAGGGTTGTTGCTTTTAAAAAAAGAATAGAACAAAGATCTGCCTTTGCCTTTATCCAGGATATTCCCATTTCCTTGTTTAGCAATACCTTAATTTCCATTCAAATTTTAACCATATTTGACTTCACCTTGCTTTTAAATCAGCTTAACAGTAGCGATGTATAAAATAAAGAACTAGGATAAATCCTTCAAAGAACAGTTAAATTTTAAGGAAAGACTTAAATATTGATTAAGCATGAATGGCGATACTGTTGGTAGGTGAAAAAAAAAAGATTGTAAGAACCATCAATTCAGGAATTAAATTGCTGCCACCTTCTGAAAAAAATCACATGAAATATCTGAAAGACTAACTTTTAAAGATAGCCAGTTTAGATGATTGATTCACTGCAATTAATATTGAAGAACATTAATTATATAAGCACCTTCAAACACATTTATCTCAGTTTCTGTATGTTTTGGCCATTCCAAATATAGCTTTCCTTCCTTAAAATCAGTGTTTTGATTCCTGGACAGCTCTTGGACTAAGTCTGTGGTTTTCTTGGCAAGATTTCCATAGAAAAGAATATTTGTAGCTCAAGTTTGAAATGAGTAATCGTTGGTGCTCTCTGAGCTTGGTTGTTTTCTTGCAGATGTTTCATTACCTAAACTAAGTAACATCATCAATACTGATGAAAATACCTAGTTTAGGTAATGAAATGTCTGCAAAAAAACAACCAAGTTCAGAGAGTACCAACGACTCCTCATTGACAAGATTTTTCAGGGGTGGTTTGCCATGGCCTCCTTCCTAGGGCTGAGAGAGAGCCTAATGCTCATATTATTTAATTGAAATGTTTAAGGATGGCCAAATTGTTATAACAAATTGGAGATAATCATGGTTTATATTGTATGTATATTACATTGAAGTGGTAATGGAAGATATTAAATAGATTTTTTTTATTCTTATGCTACCCAGTAATTTTTGAGTGTGAGAACCACTATGACAGTCAATAGCAATAGCATTTATACTTATGTACCTCCTCACAGTTCTTTACAGACCACTCTAAGCAGTTTACAAAGTCAGATATTGCCCTAACAATCTGGGTCCTCAATTTACTGACCGTGGAAGGATGGAAGGATGAGTCAACCATGGGCCAGTGAGAATTGAACTGCCAAACTGCTGGCAGCTGGTGATCAGCAGAAGTAGCCTGCAGTACTGCATTCTAACAATGCATTACCATTGTTCTTTTAAATGTCAAGCTAGAAACCCTAGAAATGTCTGGTTTTGAATTAGAAAATCAAATTTGAATTTGGCAAATAAAGAGTGAATTAATTATATGTAGGTTTCTGTTTTAGGTAATACTGGTGTTCCTATTTAGTATTGGATCGCTCATCATTTACTTCATCAACTGTTACAGGTAATTAGAACCTCATAATTTATCCTATGTGCATGTATTTCTTTGAAAAACATATTTCACATGTCTGTTAATTTTTATCAAAATATAGTTGCTTTTTATTTTTTTATCTCTCTCCCTCCTCCTTTCCGTTGGTTAAAAAAAGCCATTTAATCAATGGAAAGAAATACATTAAACTTACCATATACTAAATTAAATTGAGTTCAACCCCTAGCTATTTCATGTGCATGTTTTCTTGTAAGAATATAAAATCGATTTGCTGTTGCCTCCACCTAGGGTATTGTATGCTATGTTTGTGTGTGGTTAATTTCCCAATCTAGCCGATATCTGTGGATTTTTTGGTTTCCCATAAAAGTATGAATCAGATCTTATCCTGCTTAACTTGGCCAGATACTGCCATCTTCTGTAGACAACAAACAATTTTCTGCAGTTTTCTTGGCAAGAATTTTCAGAAGTGGTTTGCCCTTGCCTGCTTCTTAGGGCTGAGAAAGAAGGACTAGCCCTAGCCCAAGTCACCCAGCTGGCTTTGTGCCTAAGGTGAGACTAGAATTCACAGTATCCTGGTTTCTAGCCTGATGCCTTAACTACTACACCAGACTGTTTTATCTGGATGTCTGGACCTAAAAGCTGTTGTCTGTTTAGTGGCAATGGAGGATCGGAGGCTCATTCTTTTTTTGTCACTGAGTGTGCAGAAATGCACACTTAAAGCAGCAAGGTTTCTGCAGGGGCTCTGCAGCTACATTGCAGCACTTCCTAGTATGATTGTTTGACACAGTGGTGTATAGTCATGCAGTCATTCCAGAAAGCAGTGCAAAAGGAACACAGCATCCAAGAAGAGCCCCATGCTGTTACAAACGTCTGGAATGTTTTGTTCTAAAACAAAGGAAAGCTCAGTCATCTTCCAAAATTTTAAAGGTGAGAAATGTTAGGAAGATTTTATTCCTACTTGTATTTATCCCATTATGGTGCAATTGGGAAGAAAGAACTCAGATTCATCACCAGAAGCATCTGTGATGTTACTCTTTCATATCCCTAAGAAGAGTTCTATGATCTGTTCTAAGTCTCTCTGTCTGCCTGGCTCTAATGTATTAGTCTCTATTATCACTATCTAAATAGCAGTATACAGGTAGTCCTTGACATGACCACAATAGAGGCTAATTTTTTGTTAAGTGAATTTTGCCCCACTTTACGAGCTTTCTTGCCTGTGTTGTTAAAGGAATCATTGCAGTTGGTAAGTTAGTAACCTGGTTGTTAAGTAAATCTTGCTTCCCCAGAAGGTTGCAAAAGGGGGTCATATGACCTTGGGAAATATCAATGGTCATAAATATGAACCAGTTGTCAAGCACCTGAATTTTGATCACATAAGCATGGGAGTGCTGTAAATAACTGTCATAACTGTGAAAAACAGTCTTAAGTCACTTTTTTCAGTGCCATTATAAGTTTGATTGGTTACTAAAACTGTTGAAGACTATCTGTAATTAATTCTCTTTTTAGACTAGTACTTTTGCATTAAATTGCAATACCTATATTCTGCTAAAGCTATTGCATTTAACTGGTTAGTAACCTAAATTCAGGATGTTTCCTGGAGTACACCATGCTGTGAAAACAACTACCATATCTTTTTGATATTTACAGCTGGAACATCTTTCACTTTTGAATGATATAAACAACATTTTTCAAACAAGAGGTTTCTTTTTCTCCTACTTGTTTGAAAAAAAAAAACCCAGCATCATCATTTCGCAAAATGCAAATCAAACCAGCTTTGGCAATTTCATTCTGTCATTCCTCACTTGTCAACAACACAAAATGTGGAAACTGTCAACAATGTCAAATGAAATTTGAAATTCTACTTGTTGATGTTCTGCAGTGTACAGTGTGAATATGGCTTGGCTCGAAATCTGCCAGCTTTTGAATCATTAAATTAAATCATGTTAATATCAAATTCTTTACATTGGAGTGCTCTTTTGTATAGGAGCCAACATGTTTGGCGTGTGTGTGTGTGTGTGTGTGTGTGTGTGTGTGTGTGTGTGTGTGTGTGTGTGTGTGTATGAAGCATTATCGGTATTTCCAATGGAATCCATAGGGAGGCAAAGAGGGGCAAATGATGACATGCATTTTGTGACATTATTGTAAAATAACACCTTTATGGATTTCCATCAAACATTATCCATTACTTCTTGTCCTGCCTTCAGGTTCTTCGGAAATAGATTATCCCTCTCTTCTTTGAGTCAGCCCCTCAACTTGGAAGACTGTTATTATGTCACCCTTGTCCTTCTCTTTTCTAGACTAGATATACCCAGTTCCTGCAATTTTCATTGTATGTTTTAGACATTAGCTCTCTAATGATCTTTGTTGGCCTTCATTTTTTTTTAGATTTCAAGCCTGAGATGTGGGCATATATGTAATTCCTTCTTTATGTAGTCTCTGACTCCTTCCTTTGCTATGAAAAGGTTTTAAAGATTAAGAAGAAGCTGCCTTCTTTTCCTGGGCAATGATCTGAGTCCTGGCCAAGCACCATGGAAGGCTGGTTGTGTTTGTTGCTGATATAGTCCACACATTTGGATTTAGAGTCAATTCCACACAAACTCATCTTCCAGTAATGAGTTTCATGAAGACGTATAGATTTCTTAAGAATGAAATCAGACACTTGACTAAGTTCTAATTTCCAATTCCATTCCTGCTCTGATTTTTCTTAATGTTTATTAAAACTTTTTTGATGAATGCTGTTCTGATGAAAATATGCAACATGATTATTTTAAATAATTGCTATGGGTTGATTTCAAAAAATTAATGAAAATCCTGTCTTAATATAAACAATGATTACTCATAAATCATAAACAATAATTTTCCCCTTACTACAGTGTTAAAGAGTTTTGTCTCGCCTTTGAAGACCAGACGATTGTGATTGATCTATTCTTTAATTTATTTTTTCTTCTGCATTTTGGATTGCGGGTAAGAAATATTTGCAATTAAAAATATTTTAAAAGAGAACAAGAGGGGGAGATATAGGATATTTTATTTCTTTAAATTTGCATTGTGATGTGGATTGTAATACAAACATGCCTACTTCTCATTAAAACCAACTGAATAGCCATGCAATTATTTTGTAATTTTCACATTCTTCCAAATTTTGCTATAATTTGTAGAAAAGTGCATACCATAATATATCTATCTGTGAAAATGAGCACACATTTTGACAGTTATTTTATATATTTATTAAATTTATTTGCTACCCATCTCATCATAAGAAGACTTATAATGAATACAAATTTGTATTAGTTTGGAGAAGTATGCAGAAATAATGCTTTAGAAGAAATCTTGCAAGCCAGTGAAGATATGGAATAGGAGTAAAATGTTGGAAAACTGGGAATGTTGACAAATTATTACACTGATAGAACTATTATTTTCCTACTTTAAATTTAAGATAGGTCTGGGGAAAAATAACTATATCACTCAGGTTGTGGGTTCTCATTTGACATCACCTTTTCTTTTTTTATCACACCATGAATCACAAATACCAGCTAGGGAGATAATACTTTCATTATCTTTGACAATGTGCAGTGCTGTGGTTTTGTTTGTTTTTGTGTTTAATTTTTAGTTTTTGGCAGCAAGTGATAAGCTAGCATTCTGGTTGGAGCTTAATTCCATTGTGGATTTCTTCACCATAACTCCAGTCTGTATAGCCTTCTATCTAGGAAGAAATTGGCTTGGTAAGTACACATCTCAGTTGTATGTTTCGATGGAATTTTCAGTCATTCAGGTCATGGTTGTCCCAAAAGTGATTTTTCAGATGGCCAGTGGACTTTCTCCATTTTTTTAAAGGGTAAGGTAATGTTGACCTTACTTTAGGATTCACTGATCCCATTCTACTCAGGTACCGGATGGACAGAAATGACACAGCTGAAATGAGGTTGCAAGGAAAAATAAAGAAATTACACTTTATTGCTGATCAGACAAAAAGCAGGCAGACTTTCCCCACCTTAGGCAGATTTCAGAAAGGAAAGTGTGCAAATGACAAGAATTATACACCAGCTTTTATACTGTTTTCACTTCAAGGGAACAGGAAGCAGAGCATAATTAATTTGGACATTGCAGTCATAGTGCCCAGCCCCTTTAGAGACAGCATGTTACTTTCTTCTCCTATATACTTTCTTCTCTTATAGGAGAAGAAAGTACCAAGCTCTCAGTGTCAGGATACCACCTTATCTTGGCATGATAAGCTTCCTTGTGGTTAGGACAAGATGAGTACAGATAAACATCCTGCAAGCATTTCTGCCCATCCTTGGTCTTATCAAAAGAGGTGGGGGGAATGACATACAGCCTTTGAAGCCTTTTTTAGGCATGGAAGCTTGACCTTTACCCTAGTTTTTAACACAGTGTCAGTAATAGTGCAATTTCCCAACTGTATGACCCTATATTTGGTGGATAATCTAATTTGGCTCACTGGAACAGCCAGGTCTTAAGTGCTTTGTGGAAGGTTCACAGGTCTGGAACACTCTGGTGGTAAGTTGTTCCAGAGGGCAGGGGCCACTGTGGAGAAGGCCCTCCTCCATGGAATTGCCAGGTGACATTGTCTGCTGATGGTATCCGGAGGAGACCTATCCTATGTGACCTCATGGGGTGGTGGGAGGCAAATGGTGGCAGGAGGCAGTCTCGAAGGTAACCCAGTCCAATGCCATGTAGGGTTTTATAGGTGATAACCAGCACCTTGAATTGGACCCAGAAGCCTACTGGGAGCCAGTGAATGTTGCACAAGAGTGGTTTGACATGGGAGTATCAAGGAACCCCATGACTACTTGCACGGCCACATTCTGGACCAGTTGAAGCTTCCAAATACTTTTCAAGGGCAGTCCCAAGTAGACCGCATTGCAGTAATTTACCCGTGAGGTTATGAGGGCATGGGTGACTGTGAGTAATGCTTCTTGGTCCAGAAAGGGATGCAATTGGTGCACCAGGCGAACCTGGGCAAAGGTGCTCCTGGCCACAGCCTTCAAATGATCTTCTAATTTTAGCTATGGATCCAGAAGGACCCCCAAATCACAAACACTCTCTGAGGGGGTCAACACCTCCCCCTCTATTTCCAACAATGTCAAATGTTGGATGATCCAAGAAATAGGGACCCAGAGCCACGCGGTCTTGTCAGGGTTGAACTTGAGCCTGTTGGTCCCCATCCAGACCCCCACAGCCCTCAGGCACTGGGACATCACTGGCAGCATCATTTGGTTGGTTCGGGGTGGAGACAAACAATTGAGTATCATCAGCTTACTGTTGATACCACACCCCGAACCCTCAAATGATCTCACCCAGCGGTTTCATATAGATGTTGATTGCATAAAACAAAAGTAATAATGCCACATATTTATTTATTTATTTGTTTGTTTGTTTGTTTGTTTGTTTGTTTGTTTATTTATTTATTTACACACACACACCGTTAAACAACATTTCCAAAACTGTGGAGGTTTTGTCCTTTTAAATTTCTACTTCTTCTTTCCTTGGGTAACCTGTAGCTCATTCTTCAAGTAATGGGAAAACTCAGGGAGTAGTTTCAATCATAAATGTGATTGAGGGCCCTAACTACTGCCCATTTCCCACAGCTTTAAGCCCAAGATGAGAAGCTCACTTAATTTGCCAGCCAGCCAAACATATCACAATCAATTCCATTCAATTCTATTCCACATACTATTGTCATAGATGCACATCCAAGACTTTTTAACAGAAATCACTTCAAATTGATCAAGTCAAATTATCTGAGTCTTCCCACTTAAACAGGCTTTACCTGTTTTTATTACTTGCAAAACCCTCAGGTAGGAAGAACAGTAAATCTTTTCTTCTTTATTCTTGGGACTTACTACCACACATAACATCATAAATTAACCATATTTTATTTGGTGAGCTCCAACATCTGAATCACCTTACTGTACGGAGGGGCTTCCCAACCTCTAAGTATTTTCCCTAAAGGACTACTCAGGTCTATTTACAATTCTTCCTAATTGTTTAATTGAACTTCTCACTTTTGCTCAAAGTTACACCCATTTTTCTATCTCCCTAAGGACTAGATTATTGCTACCTGTCTCTGCCCTGGGGGTGTTCTGTCTCTTTTCTTTCTAGCAGGTGCTGGCTTAGCTTTAAAGATCCAAAATCTTCTTGATCTATCTTAGATCTCCCAGAAATCACTGGGCTAGTTTTAAATATCCAGGTGTATAGAGACCTTCATTCACACATCATTTGCACCTGGCCAGACCTCTCATGAGCAAGTTTGAACTCCACTTTTCTTTCCCAAATAGAAATATGGCCATCTAGTTTCACACAATTTTATCAGACAACTTCTGGTAGGCTCAAACTTTACTGCCAAGATGGGCTTTAATTTGCCCCAGTGGTCCAAGACACACTGTTGGGGTGGACACAAGGAATGCCACCCTCCACCCCCAGGATTCCCCACAGATTCCATTACCCTTGGAGCTTTTGTTCCCCATTCCTTTGAGGTTTAACTTACCTCTTCCTGGGTGCCAGCACCTTTCACCTGGCTCATGTCCTCCCTCTTATGATTCAGCCAAATTGTGGGGACCTCACGGCCCTTCCTGAGCTTCACTTTTAATGACAATGGAGTTCACCTTTCACCAGCCATCGGTCTCACCCATATGTTGAGTTGCCAGCAAAGGATCACCAGGAGCGGTCTTTGAGTCATTGGAGGGTGGTCCTGTAAGCAGACAGGGATGGAACTCCAGTTATGGACCAAAAATTGGTCCCCTAGAGAGCAGCGGCTTTGGGCTGGCAGATCCCGAGCCCCATGTTTGGGTGCCAGAGATGTAAGGTTATGCCTACTTTACTTTAGGATTCACTGATCCTATTCCACTCAGGTATGGGATGGACAGAAACGACACACCTGAGATGAAGTTGCAGGGAAAAATAAAGAAATTACACTTTATTGCTTATCAGACAAAAAGTGGGCAGACTCCCCCCCCCCACTTAGGCAGATTTCAGAAAGGAACATGTGCAAATTACAAGAATTATACACCAACTTTTATACTGTTTTTACTTCAAGGGAACAGGAAGCAGAGCATCATTAATTGGGTCATTGCAGTCATAGTGCCCAGGCCCTTTAGAGAAAGCATGCTACTTTCTTCTCCTATAAGATGAGTTTCTGGTTTCCTACACTAAGCTCCCAGTGTTGGTGAGCTCCTTCCTGGCATGATAAGCTTCCTTGTAGTTAGGACAAGATGAGTACAGATAAACATCCTGCAAGCATTTCTGCCCATCCTTGGCCTTATCAAAAGAGGTGGGGGAGTGACTCACAGCCTTGGAAGCCTTTTGCAGCCTTGGAGGCTTGCCCTTTACCCTAATTTTTAAACACAGAGTCAGTAAAGGTACAATTTCCCAAATCTATGACCCTACAGAAGACATTGTGCTTCTCATTCAAGAAGCTTTTTCAGTTCTCTCCAGAACTGAAGAAAACTCTTGGATGAAAAGCAAAATGTCTTTAAGGGAAAAAAACAAAGAAAATCCAGTTGTCTCTTAAAAATAATCTTTGGGACATTTCAATTGTACCATTTTATGAGTTGTGGTAAACCAAAGAGAGACAAACAAAAAACCTGGAATTTACAGTAGTGGTCAAGTCTCTGTTTGTGCCCCTTGAATTTTCTTTGACAATGATGTCTGAAAACACACAAAATCTGGATCCACTTTAAGATGGAAAATATTTTCAAAATGTCTATAGATATGAGTCTTGAATCTGTGTTTCTCAGGTCCTTGTCCAATGCTTTAATCATCCCACAACTTTGGTCCTTTTCCAATGCTTTGTTGAGAGAGGGGTGCTTCCCACATGCCTTGAAGGAGGCTGTGGTCAGGCCCCTCCTCAAGAAGCCTTCCCTGGACCCGGCCATTTTGAACA
>JANHGC010007149.1:103112-115564 GCA_027560395.1 Boaedon fuliginosus
TGTTGTAAGCCGCTCAGAGTCCTTCGGGAATTGGGCGGCATAAAAATGTAATAAATAAATAAATAAATAAATAAATACAACAGGACTGAAAAAAGTGACTTATTACTGTTTTTCAGCTACCACCTTTGCAGCATCCCAATGATCATGTGATCAAAATCCAGTTGCTTGACAACTGGTTCATATTAATGTCCATATCACTTTTTGCAACCTTCTGATAAGCAAAGTTAATGAGGGAGGCCAGATTCACTTAATAACTCTGGCAAGAAAGGTCGTAAAATGGGGCAAAACTCACTTCACAACCTAAATTTTGGCCTCAGTTGTGGTTGTAAGTCAAGGACTACCTGTATACTCAAAATATCTGTTACATATTTTGTCTTTAAACAGAAAACCGAACAAGTAAAAAAGTATCAACTATATAACAATGTGCATTGCAATTCTAATTCTGAAATACATTCTGAGTTGCCCTTTTGTTAGAACTTACAGATAATTCCTCCTCACTCTGAAGTGTGGGCTATCTCAGTTCTGTAGCATACCTTTAGCATACTACTTCTTGGTAGTAATATACAATATATTTTCTTTTCGTAGTCAGCATCAAAACATCCAACACTGGCAACTAAGTTGACCTTTATCCAAATCACTAGCACATAGATCTTGCATTTGATTAAGATGAAAACAGCTCTGTACTGTCCTTAGTAAAGGTCACATGGGAATAAATGTCAGACCTTTTCAGTCTGTTCATCTGCAAGTTTAGCTTCTTGTATTTACTGCAACTGTCCAAGCATATTTAATGTTTCAAGAAATCAGGATGCTGCATACCTGGGTGTTTTGAACCCATTTTTATCTAGTGGTTGAGGTATTGCATAAAGAATATCACCATGACACACCTGCCTTCCAAACTCATGTTATTCTTAAACCTACACTTTAAGCACCACCTTGTTTCACTAACAGTATCAGTGAAAAAAAACCTATTCTGAAACTATCCAAATAATGAGAAATACAATAGTATAATACTTGTTAGGTAGATGACCACCTTTGTATGATTGACCAGGATTAAATTCTGACACTGATATATGTACATATACAAGCTTCTCCAGAAGCTGTGGTCTTCAGGCTCTTCTTAAAACTCTGAAATGTTTTGAAGTTCCTCTTTTCCTTCTTGAAAAAGCATTCCAATGAAACTTCCAATTCTCATTCAGCACTCAGAAACAAAGTTCATTCAAGTAAGAATTTCTTGAAGAAGTCATATTGGCACATCCCGGAAAACCCGAATCTGAGAGCTCCGGGTTTTTCCTTCCAATAGAAATTCAAAACCCATCCCATGTCCCCACCAGTCCATCACATGGTCCAATAAAACATTGTCCCAACTGAAGATATTCCTCCAGATACTCCTCTCCAGGTGCAGGGTTACATGCTCTTGACTTTATAGAAGAATTATGTTGAGTCTAATCTTCCATCTCTCTATGAAATCCCCCTTCCCAAATTCCCAGGCACTAATTGTGGCAGCCTCAATGTTATGTTAATACATTTTTTTTAATATTCCCCAGTTCGAGTCTATTCAATTGATAAAAACTCATACCAATTGCTCCCCAAGGAGTGTCTTCAGGGGGAGATAAAAAAAACCAAGAAGGCAAGATGTAATTAAAGAGAAATCTGTTTTTTATGTGCATTTTTTATTAATTACTTACTGTATATAGCAAGGTTTTTAAAGCCTGCCTTTATAAAGTTTAATTTAATATAATGTGATTCAAGGAAAATTATTTAGAAAATCTAGTGAACATTACCGTGTATGACTGTGTTCACAATACTGCAGAGAAATAGATAGCTAGATAGACAGACACGGAACATACTGAGCTCCATTTTCTGCAGTATTGCCTTATAAGTTTGGTTAGGGTGTGTGACCTGTGGAAACCTATAATTTTAAATGAGATGCTTTATTACAACCAGTTAATTGATTAGGGATACATATTGGATCATTCAATTTCTAAGCTGGCATTATGTTTTTCACTAGGAAGAAATTAATGCGGCATTTTTCTTCCTAAATTGGGATGTGACCTTCCATCTTCCTTCAGACAAGCATGTCAGAAGCAAATAGTCCAATAAGTTAACTTATTGTTTGTGGAGCCTTATTTTTTCCCTTGAATATTTGCCCATGTCATGACAGACAGACAGACAATAATGCTTAATGTTATGTTTCATAGGGTAGTTTTTGTGATACAGACCAGGTTAATTCAGAATATTCTCAAAATCACAAAAATAAGCATTTACAAGAACTATTTGATTTTGAAAACGAAAAGAAAAGTTCCTTTAGTTTGATATTTTTGAATGAAAAAAGATCCTTCCTTCACATTTTTTCTTTAATAAAAAAAGAAGAATGAACTCTCATTATTGCCTTTTCTTTTACAGTTCATGCCAGACATTTTTTCCAGTCAATTAAAAGATGCCTAACATTTTGCACTGGATGGTAACAGATGCCTAAAGAACACTATAGCGTGTCTAGCTATGGTATGAATTTTGCTCTGAGACCTTTATTTTGTACTTCATCCTCAAATACTAAAAAATAGAATTGGGCTTGTGTCCTTGATAAGGAAGGCTCTGTTATCTGCTATAAATCAGTCTTTTTAACTCGCTCAGACTCTGACCTTTAAAATGTTAACAGTATACTGCAAATTACAGATTCAAGACTATGGTCACATATGTTGCATATATTGCATCCAAAGCCGGCTAATATTTTTACTCTTTGATTTTAAAAAACAAGATAACACTTCCTTCCAATTGCTATACAGAAAGCAGCTGAACTGGCATTTTGATTTTTACTGTAACTGTGGGTGTAGATAACATATAGGAACTGAGCTATATTGGGAATATCTGCAACTTCTAACTACCTTCTGCTGGTTCCTGATCCTCAGTATCTGGTTATAACAAGTAATTGTCTCACTTTGTCTAATGGTAGGGTTGATTCCAAGACTATCAATATCAGATATTTATAGGAGAAATTTTAAAGGGATGTCCATCTTAGTTTGATGCACACTTCACTTGGAGCAAATGCCACTGAACATGTGTACCATATGTTTACTTGGATGACACAGTGAACCAAATTGATTTGGACTTTCAGTGTGAATAAGAGTATCTTCACTTTAGGAGTCAAGGCATTATCCTGAACTAAATTTCCTTGAAACATATCCCTTTAAATCAGATTGAAAAGGTAGCCGGTAAGAAGGACCACATGTATACATTTGAATTGGCTGAATGGCAGATGTGATATCATATCTGAAGCCACTATATACGTCTGAGAGCTATTGCTATCAAAAAGACTTGGGCCTGCCTTGGACACAAGCTTATGTTTGAACCCTCTTTCTGTAGCAATTTTAAGATATGAAATCTTAGCAAATTTGTTGAATGCAACTATGTATTCATGAAATATTGCTCAGTGGCGTGGGAGATCATGTTTCTTATAGAATATTCAATTGTACTTTCATCATTTTTCAGTTCTAAACAATCATAAAGGCTATTTATGAATGGATATGAAATCCTTTGTGGTAATAATGGGTTTATCAAAAACATTCCAACATCCTCTGTAAGCTGGCAATGCTTTGTTGGAAGCTAATGTCACTGTTTAATTATTTGCAAACTATTTGCAATAAAATTATGCTACTGTATATCTTCAAAATGATTTGGCTGCTTTAGATGAGCCAGGTTCTGGACACAATACCTTCTCCATTGAGTAACTGTAAAAATGATGAAGCAGTAAATTCTTGGATTTACTCATACATAAACTGAGAAAAATAGCATGTTCAGAGAAAGAAAATTACTAAATTAAAAAGAATTACTTAATAGTAAATATGCTTTATCTTGTTTTTGAACCAGCAACTTCTTATTTACAAATATTTAGAAGGCAAACACTATAATAGCATTAATAATAATAGTTGTAAAAGATGTTATAGATCTATATATAATCTTATTCTCCTATATGTGTGTGTGTGTGTATCTAAACACACAAATATAAAAGTATCATACAGCAATAAGAACTGCTCATGGGAAGGAAAGTGATTGGAAATTGTTTCCTGGAGAAAAAAAAATACGGCAGGAGGCTTGTCTAATGCGGGTATGTGGTATCTTGCTGTCCAGACTAAACATCTTGCAAGCTGTTGCCAATGTGTCTCAATGCAGACAGGATGTATTTAAACTGGCTTAGTGTCAAGCTGGCATGAACACAGAACAGAAACAGCTTAAATGGTAAGTGCAATATGACATGAGAAGGAATTACATAACAACTACGGCAGGATTTCTCTTACAGGACCTAAAGCTCAAGAGCCAAGTTGAAGGATAACACAAGAATTCCCTCCAATAATAATAATAATAAAAAAAAAAAACAGCAATGGAATCTCCAAATAATGTAGTTTTGTAACGATTTCAATTTCTGCTGAGCCAGAAATAAATCAGGTCATTTCTCCAACACTCCTGAAAAACAAGAATATAGCCTGTCTGAGAAATGAGAGAACCAGTTTGGTGTCAAACTTGTGGTATCATGCTGGCCACTCTCATTCAGTGAAGGGGAAAAAAAATCATGACATGTCATGTGACGATGCCATGACGATGTGAGTTTGATACCCCTGGTCTAGTGGCTAAGGCAATAAGGCTAAAAACCAGGAAAATGTGAGTTCTAGTCCCATCTTAGGCAGGAAAACCATTTGTGTGATTTTGGGCCAGACACTTTCTCTCAGCATAACCCATTTCACAGGGTTGTTGTTGGGGGGAAAAAAGTGGAGATAGGAGTATTAGATATGTTTGCAACCTAAAGTTATTTATAAAAATAATAAAGGTGGGATAAAAAGAATTGAACGTAGAAGTCTGGGGCTACTTTCAAACTCTAAAAAATTCTCAGATGTAAGCAATTCAGATACTCAACTGTTCAAAACTAGCTATTTCTTCTGTATACCATAAACCTAATCACGAATGACAGAAAAAAATGTTGATTTTGTTTTGGGGACTTTTTAAATTATATTTCCAGTATAACTGTCCACTAGAAATTATGTAGATGGGAAATCAGTGCATACGATCCTCAGTTATGTGGTGAGCTGGTTGAAGATGCTATGATTTCTTAAATATGGTGACTGGAAATCACAGAAATACAGAATTGCTATAGATATCCAATTTATTTTCCAATAAAAGATACACAGTAATTAGTTTTCATTAACAACCAATCTGAATAATTTATAATTCAGCTACAGCCATCTGTATCTTTCTTATCTGCTTTGGCTTCTAATGGATAATACCACAGGAAGCTTCTCTCTTGCAAGGTATAAATTGTTAGTGCTATCATACAGCTTTGTAGCTAAAGTTCCTTTTCCAACAGTTAATTGTCTGCCAGGCTGCTCTATAACAATTTCTTGTTATAGAAATGCTGATGCAGTGTGAGTATGATGCACTGAGAGTGTAAAAGAACAGAAATGTTTTTACTGTTATGAAGGCCTTTTTGTTTAATAAAGGTCATTGAACTTTCTCGGGATAGTGAATGGTGTGGCTGTATGTTGACAACTCACCCATATTTTCCAGGAACAGAGCAATAATTCTAGAACTACTACTTTAGCAATATATGTGAGGCCACAGGGCTCTCAGATAACGTGCCTTGTTTCAGCTTCCCTCCTGTCTCTTATCACTGCCCAGCCTTTCCTTTGATGAGTAATTCTGACAAATCAACTCCTAGTGAGTAGGAGTAAAAACTGAGTTTTGAAGTGAATTATGCTTCACTGTTGAAAAGTTTGTGTCATTAAAATGGAAAAGGGACTTTTGTTATCAATGCAATTTTCACACTTGTTATTTGTTGATATAGAGTACTTGCAATATACATCTACTGTACAGCGCTGATTCATAGATAGAATTTCCAGCATTAATGTTGAATTAGACAGAACTGCATGGTTTACTCCAAAAAGATTACCTTTTCACACTTCTCTTTGGTGAAATTTATGATTGTCAAACAGTTGTTGAAGTTACTAATTGTCTTTCTAAATGAGTTGGAAGTCAGGTTTGTGATAAAATACTTTTCAAAATGGAAAACATTATTGGGAAATGTGTACTATTTATTAGATATTTATTATATCAATTAATGGATCTGAGCACAATTACAATTGCATGCCACCCAATGTTCAAACCTTGTATAAACATATGGTTAGAGGTACCTACCATTCTTAAACAATGAAAACTCTAAAACAGGGGTGTCAAACTCATGGGATCACGGCAGTGTCACATGACGTTTAGGACTTTTCACCCCTTTGCTAAACTGGGCATGGGTATGGCCAGCACATGATGCATCTGGCCCGCAGGCTGCAAGTTTGACAGCCCTAGTCTAAAGGGACATGTAGTTGAATCCTTTAGCCCATTCTCCACCGTGCCTATATAAGCTAGATAAGGGCTGGGGCCCCTTCATTGTACCACCCACCACGTTTCAACCAAACTTAGCACACAAACAACCTACAATGCTAGCTATGACCTCTGGCAGCAAACAATCAGGATACATTTCTTGCTACAGGTACAGGGGACAGGTTCAAAGCCCAAGAGAGGATATAAAACCAACGGACTCTCAGCATCTCTCCCCTATAACTCAGGAGCTCCAAGGCATGTGATCATATCCACTATTAAACCATCTTTCCAAACAGCCTCCAGTTCCAAGTGGGGAGTCTTTTTCCCCACTGGGAACTGAACCCAGAAGGATATTTCTTCCAACAATTTTTTGAAAGCCTGTTCAGTCCCACTACAGACTGCTGTCATCTTCTCTGAGCCAGTCATAAATCTTCATTTTTGAGTTTAGCCTTTCTAACTGACGTTTTGGCATTTGAGATCCAAAATGTATATCCACAAACTCTTTCTCACTCCCCTTCCATATTAAGATGTTAGAGTGACTAGGATCTGAACCTTTCATAAACGATTCTAGGCATGCAAAACAAACACCAAAGCTCTGTGTCATTCTACATTCACATAATCATCTCCCTCTTGACCCTCATGCTCCTTGCATGTAGCATTAGAAGGATATTAGCATAGTGGATAGTTATGCTGTGTGCACAAAGATGCAGCATAAAAGTGAAAATCTGGAGCTCAGCATTTTTCCTTTTAAATTATAGGCTATTCACTGCAAAAATAACCAACAGAAGAATAATTATGTATTTTTGCCATGGACTGACCTTTCTTGTCTTACCAAGATGAGAAAAATGCCCTTGAGGTAGTGAATTGATTTATGCTATATGTTCTGGGAATGTCAGAAAAGTTATTTGTTTACAATCTTTTTATAATAACAGTTGAAATTCAGGGGAGGCTGCATGAAGGACCTTCACAATTTTCCATACATTCAGACCTGGAATGTGGTTTTGTTTATTACAGGAAATGGGACTGTAGAAGCAGAACAAAAAGGAGACTGTGCTAGTAGATGATTTTTTTTGTTTAGGTTCTTTGCCGCAATCTGATCATTTACAGATGGTTCACATGAGACTGCTTTGAGCTGCAGGGGCCTAAACCAAATGTAGATTCCAAGCTGCTCCATGCTCAGGCCTCACTATAGCTCAGTTAATCTAAACAATGAGAAGGAAGTCAGTTATTTAATAGCATACTGCTAATTCTTTGCAGGGAAAAAAACCCCTCTACCCTTTGAGACCAGAACTGGAGAGAGAGGCTTTGCAAGGAATTCAATAAAGCCTGGCAGTTTTATAGCATGAGATCACTATGTTGAAGATTAAGAGTTAAAAGTAAGGGTCATTTGTTTCTACAGTCAAATAAGAATCCAGGGTCAAATAATTGGATGTCTGTTAAGTTTTAAATATCAGGGTCATGCTTAGAGGAGAAATGGTCAATTTTCAAAGTGTTTATGATGGTGAAGAAGAAAACTGTTCTTCAGAAATTGCTGATGGAAGAAAATAGGGAAAATAAGCAAGTAGACAAGGTATTTGTATATTTCAATCAAATGTATTTTGCAAGTGGGTAGTGGTATGAAAAAAGGTTTTGAAAGATAAAAGCATCTTAAGACAACAACAACTTACAGTTGAAAATATTAACAAAACCAAGTCTAAAGTACTTTTATATAACATTATTATTTTTACTTAAATCTGGTGCTCTGCACACTGTAATAAATAAATGTATGCTCTAATTTCCTCTTAGCTCTGAAGCTAAGGCTGCAATATTTTAATTTTTGATTTTGCCATAATTCTTAATTTATGACATTCTAAGTGTATACCAGTCACTGTATATATCTCCTGTTTGATGGGATAGTGGCAATACTATGTTGACTTATAAAATAATCTCCAGAACAGAGAGCATAGGTCACATAAAATAGAATAATCTTGCTTCCGGTAAAAGTTAGTTTGGTTGTACTTTTGGCAGAGTAGCCAAAATGTGTCCTTTCCATTAGCAGGCAATTCTATATATAGCACAGGGACCATTAAGGTTCGTAACCTCATTACACAATACACCTTGATTGAGAAAAATTATAATGGGTAGCTTATAGTTTCCCCATGTGCCTTTATGCAGTATGTACCCAAAGCAAAGGAATGAATATAAAAAGTGTGATTGATTGGAATGAAAGTAGAATGAAAGATTGAGAGTTAATGAAGAATAAAAGAGTGATAAGAAGTTCTGAAGGAGAGGCTGACTTTATTCGATAGTATTAAGAATAGATACTGAGAAAGAACATTGACATGCAAGGTAAAGAAAGAGATGAGACTGAAATTGTAATGATTGCAGGAAGAAAAAGTATAAGTTCTGTTTTAAAAAGTATTGGAAGATGGATGAATCCATAGCAGTCTACTTAGATGCTCAGGGTACAGCCACCTCCACTAAATCTGATCCTAATTTCAAAGAATGGCAACATCCCATCTTATTGGTACCTAAGATATTCCACTTCTGCCAATACCATGTACTGGAAATTTTGATTGATTTCTGGATACTTCTAAAGCCTTGACAGTCATGGCATATTACAGGAGAGAACAAGAAGTCTAAAAACTTTTTGTGAAGAAGGTTTTTCTGTTTGATATACTGTTATTAAAAAAAAAACCATGGTCAACTGGCCGTTTGTTTTCAGATGGATACAAGATTCTTTCCGTCCAGGCAGCAATCCCTGGAGCAGGACTAGGAATACAAATTCATTTAATCTTTCACTGTGCTGAGCTTTTCATGCTTCTTACATTCCATATTCCACTGAAATTCTACCTTTGCAACATTGGAATTTCTTTTCCTGAATGGCGATATTAGCAACTAGATCCCCAAAGCTTTAAACTAGCCTCATCATAAACACTATTATTATGCCAAAAGATCCCAAGGTCTTCCACAGCAGCATATGGATGCCATCTGACCTGTATCATAATTCAGCATTATATTATAAATCATTTTATTTTCTATTCATGTAGTTTTCTTGATAAATAAACAGGACTGGTCATCATTGTCTTCTCTCTCAAAGTATAAATAGAAGCCTTTCCATTGTCACTAAAATGTTTGTCTGCCTCTAGCATCTTCCTTCATTGTTTTACCCATAGAAGTTTCTTACTGCTTGTTTTAGTTTGCTGGGATGAGTTAGCTGGAATTAGCTTACATCATACACCCTGCTTGAAATATATTGCTGGCCATACATTCCTAATGTCCTTTGCTCACCCTTCCCAAGAACACCCAAAAATGATGCAAAGGTTCACCTTATCATTTCTTTAAAAAAAAATACCCAAGAAATGTTCATTTGTTTGATGTGCATCTGTTACTATTACACCAGCACAATTCAGAAATAACCTTTCTATGACAATTTTTTTTCAGTAGGAAATGTCATCACTAGAAGACTGGTAAGAAAAGATGGGTTAATTGTTCCTCCTGGGGTTTTTTGGGTGGTGCTGGTGGTTTCAAAGCATGAGAATGGGAGCTGGAAAGTTTGGTTCCAAGGATACACACTGCTCATCTTGCAAATATTTTGACCACAGCAAAATAAAACACACATCTTGTAAAATTAATCTGCTGTGACATTTAATCTTATTTTTTTCCTGATTTCTAATTCTGATCTTATAAATTTGTAGAAACCATAAATGTCTACATTTCTTATTTACCAGTATATTCCCTGTATTCTCCACATGAACACAGCATTGTGGCTCTTTTATATGCCATGGCCAAATTAACAATAAAACAGTCTAGCAGCAGGATGGCATGTTAATATTTTAGTTTGCAAAACTGGCAGATCCTATCTAAAGCTGGCAGAGGAGGCAGCAAATAATGGCCTGCTGAGAAAAGGTGACAGATGATTTCATGCACTGCTTCATGTGTAGCCCAAGAGCATTCTATGAGATTTGGCTAAAATACTAAAGAAGAAATTAGGTTTTCCCCCCTCAAATCTCCGTCAGAATCAGAGATTGATTAGCTAGATTGAAAAAGAAAAGCTTTACTTATCTTGATTTTAATTCTAATTTAAAGAGACTTTATAAATTATAATCAGACTATATGCCATGAAAATCTCTATAATATGGCATAATATAGTACAATAGTATACTTGTTTAGTAACCAGGCAGCTTAGAAAAAAGAGGTAGGCAAAGTACCATGGCATGCTTGTAACTGTCTGTGCTGCTGCATTCTGAATGGCTTTCAAGAGCAGTTCCATGCATAACACTTTACAGTTGTCCCCTTGTGAAGTGACCAAAGCAGGAGTAACTATCTTAACAGTCTGCCAGTTCATATGAAGGAACAATTGGTGCCAATAGATGAATGTGTGTGAAGGCTTCCCTGAACGCCCTGTTCCTTAAGCAGAAGTTGTGAATTCAAGAGATATCCAAATTGTGTATGAGGCCTGAAGTTGGAAATGCAATTCCTTTCAAAACTAAACATAAGCATCTACAAATCAATTCAATCTTTTCAGGGTTGTGCATAAGTCTGTTCAGAACCTGATAGTTTCCATACTTCTCAAGATCTGGACCATATCACTGGCTATTCTGGGGTCAAGATATTAACTGGATATTATCATTCTGATGAAAGCAGATCCCAGATCTGTATATAACACCACCCAGCAGCCTTATGTAGATTTTAAATGGGAGGATAAGAGTTTCAAGGCCTGAAGCATCTCACATCATAGGATTTGGGGTTCAATCTGGCTGACTATAAGTAAGAAAGATCACCACAACACTGTCCCTCCTACTCCTAATCCCTGTAGGTAGTTCAGAATATACCATGGCTGATTACATTGAAATTTACTGAAGGATGAAGGCACATAGCTGCACTGTCCATATCCAAGTTCTACCAAAAACTCATCAACAAGAGTGACTAAAGCCAACTTTGTATTATGTCGTGTTTGAAACTTGAGTGAAAAGAAATGTTTTTCTTTCCCATAAGGGGAGATTGCAGACTGGACAAATTTGTCCAGGATATGTTGTGGTTCAGCAGCGTGCTACTGATTTGGCAGTCGAATCTGACTCCGACATAGAGACAGGAGTTGTGTTGGAGGAGTCGGAGTTGGCTGCTGATGTTTTGCCAATGGAAACTGTTCCCTCCACAAGCCAGCAAGACCCAGTGGGGTCTGGGAGCAGTGGGGAGGAGCCCTTAGCTGATGCCAGGACCTAATGAGGAGGGAACAGCAACATCAGTGACATCAGAAGAAGTGAGGTCAAGCTGCACTGACCACTAATTGGCCACACCCAAGAGCAGTTAAAAGGGGTGTGGGTGTGACCAGTTATTCCGAGGAAACAAACTTAAAACCTTCTGAGAGCATCATTGGATTCACAGTCTTGACTTTCTGTTTGGGATTTCTTGTTTTGGATTTTGGTGAGTTCGTAATCAGCTGGCATTTTTTCTTGATTTAATTAGGACAAATATCAGTATTTTCTGCATTCCTGTGCAGCCATTTTGCAAAACACGGACAGTTTTAATGTGCTGCAAAATAAATCTTTGTTCCCTTTAAGAAGTGGTCTGGATTCCTGATTCTCGGGCATGGGACAGAACAGGACAATTGGGTCCAACATTGATTTCTTGAGAAAGACGCATATAAAAGAAAGCTTAGCCACAGGTTTCTTCCTGGGGAGTTTTCACCAACCAAAGTACAGATATCCAATAAACAGTAGCTGGATTTCAGGAGTTATGGATTCCAAGTCTCACCAGATAAGCACAAAAGATCCTGTTTCATATCACCTCAACAGAACTTTTTCATTTATGCTACCGTATGCCTCCCAGCGCCCAGTGAGGCCCCACAGAGTTGGGGTCCCGTCAGCCAAACAATGTCGGATGGTGGGTCCCCATGCTAAGGCCTTCTCTGTGGTGGTGCCGACCCTCTGGACCCAACTCCCAATGGAGATCAGGACCATCCCCACTTTATTGGCCTCCATGAAGCCATTAAGACCTGGCTTTGGCGGAAGGCCTGGAATTAATGTACCCCCCCCCTGGATGATTGTTGATTGTATTAGATCTGCTTTTTACTCTGTATTATTGTATTTTATTGTTGTTAGCCGCCTTGAGTT
>JANHGC010007149.1:135185-148887 GCA_027560395.1 Boaedon fuliginosus
ATTCACTTTGTTCACCTGTCCAATTGCAGAAGCGCTGGCTGAGCAAGTACGCTCTGATGCGACACATTGGAGTCCGTTATCTCGCAGCCAATTAAAACTGGCCACCAGACCACACACTGCCGAATCCATCCCCCCATTGTCTCGCAGGCAGCATGTTTTAACTGGCTGCGAGATCGTGGAGTCCAACGTGCCGCGTCACAGCATACCTTGCTCAGCCGGCGCTTCTGCAACGGGACAGATGAATGAAGTCAATAATGATATCCCTATTCACAGCATATAATTTCTGACCGGGGAAATGAGGTGGGATATAAATCTAATGAAAAAAATAAATAAATAAATAATTACATGTTTCTGAAGGTCTCAAAAAAGTTGATTAAATTTACTAACACAGGAAAGCTGATACTGATATTCAGATTCATTAGCCTTCATGCAGTTGCTTAAATACACAAAGGTGTGAAACTTGGTAGAGAACAGACAAATGTCCTAGTCCCACCTATTATTCTGACATGAGAGTTTTGACGAGGGTGGGATCTTAGGATCGCTACATACTACAAAAATGTATTGTAGAAAAAGGTTTATTAAGAATAGTAGATAGATAGATGTCTCTGCTGAGACTACATATGGAAACTAAGCTTTGGGAGGAGTGTGCAAGCCCCTTGTATAGGCAGGAGCCCACATCTCCCCCTACAGGTATCACAGGTGCAGCACTACCAGCTGCTGCCACCCAGAGACACATTGGAGGGTAGTACACAGGCACACTATTTAGTGTGACATATTCTCTCTAATATTCATGTGATTAGATGGGAACCCAAAGGCAGCCCTAATTTGGTTTGAACATGAGAACATGCATTCACATGATCCATTAACTTGTACATTAGTGTTCATGGTCAGACAGAACTATATTATTATTCAAAGCAATGTATTTGCAATCAGTTTCAGTTTCCAGTTGAATGTGTAGAAGTAGAAAAGAGAGTAGGGATGAATAGAGGCTGTATATGCAGCTGTCTAGTTTTCAAGACTCAACTACTCAGGTGAATGTGTGATAACAGATGATAGGTCTGATGAGGGGAGTGAAGCATTTTATTCAGTTATTCACATCATTTTATCAATCCCAAATGAAATTGGCAACTTAATGACCATAATATATCTTTTAATTCTCACAATATCATACAATTCACCACACAGCTACAGGGTAACCTGCCTATTATCTCTCTTACTAAAACTGCTAAGTTGCCTTAGCACTTGCACTTATTTTATTTTTTAATTTAATTTAATTTAATTTAATTTTATAAGAACCACCAGTGGTGCAGTGGTTAGAATGCAGTACAGCAGGCTAACTTACTGCTGATTCCAGGAGTTCGATTCTGAGCGGCTCAGCATTGACTCAGCCTTCCATCCTTCCAAGGTCAGTAAAATGAGGACCCAGATTCTTGGGGGCAATATGCTAACATTGTAAACCACTTAGGGAGGATTGTAAAACACTATGAGGCAGTCCCTGGACTTCTGGTTTTTCTTTGAAGACATTTCGCTTCTCATCCACGAAGCTTCTCAAGCTGAAGAAACTTCTTGGATGAGAAGGGAAACATCTTCAGAGAAAAACCAGAAAGTCCAATTGCCTTTTGAAAAAGCATCTTTGGGACAACCATGACCTGGATAACTGAGTATCTCCATAGACTATGAGGCAGTATATAAGTCTAAGTGCTATTGCTATTTTATTATTTTTGTATACCACATTTCTTATTTTTATACATAATTAATTGGAAGAAAGAATGCTTAATTTTCATTCCCCCTCCTATAATCCCCACAACAATCCAGTGAGATAGGTTGGGCTGAGAAAGAGTGAAGGACCCAAAGTCACCTCTCTGGCTCTCATGCCTTAACTGGGTGATTTGGACTGTATCACAAGTGTGAACATATTACAACTTGTATAAATTTAGTATGACATTGGCAGTTTGTTTTCAATATCTTTTTATTGAACATAAGATTTGTCAGTTTCATAACATTGCTATTCTAATTTCTAATTTCCCTTCAGTAAATAAGAAAATATTTTCTGTAAAGTTCATATATCAGACACTTATATTAACATTCTAGTGTTAGTGTTTGTAAAATGGATTACAAAAAAGAACTAGTGAAAATAGTGTCCTTATACATATTACAAATATTAAAGGTATATTTAAAAAATGAATACCATGTTAAGAAATGCTTAGCTATAATAGAAGCAATAAAGATTATGAAGGGATTTCTGCCTGTTCCATGATGACCTAAGAAAAATGCAGTTAAATATAAAAGAGCAAAAGAAACTCATCGAAAGAATAATCAGCATTAAAAGGAGATTGAAAGATGTCAGAAGCTGGCGGTGCAAAGCCCACCTCTTAGATCTATACAAGTTTAAAGGGTTCTGCACTTATATTTCTTTAAAATGAAGTTATAATCAAGGTTGGAGGGCCAGAAAAAGAAATATGCTATCTTTGCCCATCTTGTTTTAGTAAGTAAAAGAAGCTAATTCCCCTATATGCGTGCCTTGGGAATACAATAAAGGCATCAGAGAAAGGAAAAGGAAATGGGTGGGGGGAAATGCAAGGGAATATAATTGCATATATTTAACCTTTGTTTCAGCGGATGAGAACTAACAGTTTAGTGAAAGATATACAACCTTTAACCTACCAGGTATTGCTGAAGTAGAGTTTATTATCTCTCATCATTGCATAACAACCAAAGCTGTTAGAAACAATATTTGAAAATGCACAAAAATATAGGACTATAAGTTCATGAAAAGGTTACTTGACTCATTTCAACAACTTGATCTGATGCTCTGAAACCAACTTCCTTTACCTTCTATTGGGCTAGGGATAATCCACTGGGATATGCTCTCAGATCTGGAGTATATTTCTTACTGGCAAAATTCCCTTTGAACTGCAAAATACTCAGAGGGTGTGTGTGCATGGTTTTTTAAATTTCTATTTATTTATGAAGAAAGATGTCAGGGTCCAGCCACATGCAGCCCTGTGCTCTGTTTTCATTCCAGAAAAATGTGGTATTGATATGCGTTGTCTCCCATTCATTTTGACATCAGTAACCCCAATGTCTTTTAAATCACTTTGTAAGTTTTGTTTTCAGTCAGCATAATCTGCCATATACATTTAGTTTTCTATTTGTCTTTCTGTCTTCTAAAATAACTACTTGGAAATATAATTTGACTGAGGTCATTTCCCCCATCTTCACTTAAAGATCTTCTTGCTTCATATTTTACTCCCACTCTCTGTTTTTGAGGTTATATAAGACCTTATTGCTATCATATTATCATCCCTATGGCTGGAGGAGTCTGAAAAACCCTGTAAGTGATTGACAAGGGACCATTATCACTGTAGGGGTGATACCCAAGTGAGCAATTCTAGTCAATAGCCACGGGGAGAGGTTTAGCATGTGGTTGCTTCATTATGGAATACCACAGGAGTCAGTCTCTCCCCTTTGCTCTTTAACATCTAATAAAGCCATCATCTGTCAATCTAGGGAGAGGTATTGTCTGTATGTTGATAATATTCCAATATATATTGTCACTCCAGGTGGGCCACAGATGATATTGAAGTTTAATCTGGTGTTTAGAGGCTGTGGAGCTTCATGGGATGAAACAAATTGAAACTGAATCTTAGCAAATGACAACAAGACTGCAAAACCAACTCTGTGACCATTGCATCTTTAGCAATAAACTTTCAAGCCCAATTAAAACACTGGCTTCAGTGTATGCATCTTTTATGGCCTGCTCCATGATGTGAACAATTAGGGATGGTGATTAGGGTTCCCTTCTTCCATCAGGTTAAAACCTTGGTATTTGTGTGGTAGTATTGGTATAATAAGACAGAAGATGATGAAACTAAGAAAATAAGAGTCTCAGCAGATGCTGACACCAGAGAATGCACACTGATTGAGAAACAGAAAGAGGCATAAAAGACATAAGTGAAAGAACAGAGTGCAGAATAAGGTAGTCTGCATGAGATAATAGGAATAACTATAACCATACACATACTTGTTGAGGTTGTTGTTAGATTTGATCACTGAATAAACTGCTAGCCATGAGTAATCAATAATAAAAGTCTGTATTCTTTGTTTCAGGATACAAGGAAAAGGGGAAATGGGAGTTAGGACTTCATCTCAGAGAGACTACATCCTCCAAAGGTTCCAATGCACAAATTTAGAGTCAAGGCAAGGTGAGTCCAAAGTGAACACATGTGGCTCTGGTTCAAGTTTATATAGTAGTGGCATTATGCTGCTATCTACTGACACTCTATAAATATTGCAATACAATATACAATATACATTGCCACCTAGTGGCTAGGTCGGGGGTAGAGCCAAATGGCATGAATTTATCCATGACAATACTGGTCAGAAAGGGAAAACAATAATTACAAGTACAGGTAGTTCTCAATTTACAACAGCTCATTTATTGACCTTTAAAAGTTACAGTGACACTAAAAATATGACTTATGACCATTTTTTCACAGTTATGACCTTTGCTGCATCCCCATGATCATGTGATCAAAATTCATATGCTTGGCAGCTGGTTCATATTATCCCAAGATCATATTGGGATAATTTTGATACCTTCTCACTAGCAAAGTCAATGGTGAATCCAGATTCATTTAACAACTGGGTTACTAACTTATCAACTGCAATGATTCACTTGACAACTGTATCAAGGAAGGTCATAAAATGGGGGGAGGAAATGTTTCACTTAACCACATAAATTTTGGGCACACTTTAGTCATAAGTCGAGGAGTACCTGTAGAAATATAATTATTATGTATTACCAATATGTGAATAATTTATTAATTCGATTTATATCCCGCCTCTCTTCCCCCAATGGGGGAAGAGTTCAACCTTCGTTCAAACTCAGGGTTGTTTGTAAATTAAGCAAGTGCAAATACATTTCCTGCTATCTGTATTCCCTATTTTTATGATTAGGGCAATGTGAACTCAGCAACTTGTGATTTACTCAACAAAATGTAATTAACAATGTTGTGGCTTTGTGCAATGTGTAAATTGAGTCTATACATCAATAATTTACAGTACAAAAGTTCACCAGATGAAAAGCAGAGAGAAAAAGAGCAGGGATGTAAAAAAATGTTCAAATATTAATCAGTTTAAGCTTAAAATGGCTGTTTTGAGCACTCAGTTCTTTAAAGCACTGTTATGTTTTAAAATTGAAGCAAACAGAACCTGTTTCAAGTAGTATTATTTTAAAGGTTCAGTGTGGTTCTGTTTGATGCAGTTACCTTTCCTCCTCTGTTGGACTGTTGTACATTTATTTTTATTGACTCTACTAGTATAATAATAGGTTCTGGTCACCTATATCTACTCCTATTTGTTTAGACTGAGTGGTGTGATCTGGTTGAGATGGGTAGAGCAAAACAACATGCATTTAAGAAGTGTATTACATAGTAAGGCATCAGTTTGGTTCTGACTACTGTTGATAACAAGGTAAGAGGAGAAAAATTGGGACTGTTGTTAAGGATGTATAAATATGGATTTGCTTGTGAATCACTGTTCCTATTTTTGCTGGTGACTGTAACTGGTTTTTTAGCGATGAACAACCCTCCTTAGCCCCAATCTGATAGTTCAGTTGTGCTCCTTATTCAATTTCAGGTTTAAACTAGTATGGTGGAAAGTAGTGGAGTAGGTCAAACAATTTTGCTTTTCAAATCTATCCCACTATTAAAATTGTGTCACAAAAATTAGGCCTGCTTGCTTTGGGGGAAATTAATTCTTCCCATTAGGGAACCAATACATACATTGGCTGTATTGCTATTTGCTGGACACATGTAAATACAAACATACAGATATTAAATAAAAACAATCTTTTTTGTTTGTTTGTTTGCTTGTTCGAAAGAGAAGCTTAAGTGTTTATTCCAACTCTCATTTGAAGCTAGTTAATACATTCAGCACTGAAAAGCTACAGGTATATCTGGCAAATGTGGGCCATTTACATGGAGGAAATTGGAGGGAGCATCAAACTAAGAAAAGAGGAGGAAAGTGATGGATGTAAGAAAGCTTGATTTACTTAACATTCATGTTTCCTCTTGGGTCAGTAGTACTGCCATCCTGTGACATTCTTATAATTGAGGCTGAAGAAAGGCCCAGTGCTGAGGTAAGGACTTTGCATAGTGAGTGAGGTCCTGATGATTGCTTTTTGCCCAATCTCCTTTATTATCAGCTTAGGAACTGACAGAGAGGACGAGAAGGAGCTGTTCCCTCCTAGATGGTTTTTGATGCACTATTAGACTACCCATTATCACAAAAAGTGACAATGCTGTGCAATAGTCAGCAATTTAGTGTGGAAGTACTTCAATTTTGAGCTTGAGGTTTATGTTACACTAACTTATTACCTGGCTTTGCCCGGGGATTTTTGTATGTGTGAGTGGTCATCTTCTTTCCCTTCCCCTTCATCATCTTCCTCCTTGTCCTGTTGTTCCTCTTCCTCCTTCCCTTCCTCTTTCCTTATTGTCCTGTTAATGATCTTTCCACTCTTCCTCCAATCCTCCTTTTCCCCCTCATCTTTCTCATGTTCTTCCCACCTCTGTCCTCTTCTCCAGCCTCCAGGCAGTGGGCGTTCCACCCAGTTTTTCCGGATGCCGCTTCTGCCCCCGAATGCAGAGGCCTGGCTCCTCCAGGCTGAATGTCCTCAGGTCCCCTGCCAGGTGTCCCAGAGTGGCAGCGATCCCAGCCATACCTTCAGTCAGGCCGACTGGCCTTTTGGTGCTCTCTGGGCTCTGTTCATTGGCCACCATGGCCTGCAGGGAAAGGGGAAGTGGGTGTTCTGCCACATTTTCCCAGGCGTTGCTTCTGCCCCTGAACTCAGCCTGAAGAGCAGCAAAAGGCCGGGTGGAGTGGGAGAAAGTGTGTCTGGGGTCGCTGCTGCTCTGGAATACCTGGCAAGGGAGCTGACTGCATTCAGGCTGGAGGAGCAGAGCCTGGTTTATACTGCCAGAGGGGGTTGGGGAGCAGTGTATGTGTGCACGTGTGTGTGTGTGTGTGTGTGTGTGTGTGTGTGTGTGCGCACACGCCCTGCTTGCCCACTGGGATGGAGAGCTGAGCGAGGGACTGCCAGTTTAAAAATGACATCTTGTAAAGAAATCTGCACATGCGCAGTGAAGAATTGGTGGTTGTTTCATATTTTTACGCCAAAAAAGGGGTAAAAAGGGACGCCTACCCTTTGGAGACCTGACAGTGCTTTTCTTACTATGCTTTTCGACCTAGCTGGCAAGTTTGAGGTAGATTGGTACAGAACTGAAAGTTTGTATAAAGCACATACAAACAAAAACCTCTCTTTTATAGATATAGATTGTGCCTTCAAGGTATGGATTAATAGAAAGATACTGAGTGTGTTTTGTTTAGGTACCAGCAACATCCTTTTACTATAGGTAGCTATAGGCAGCTCAACAACATCAACCAATAACAAAATATCAGATCTCAGAGTTTAGCACCTACACAGTGACTGAAGCAGCTATCATGGATGGGGAGGGGGTAAAAAGGAAGCTCACCATATATTAGGTTTGATAGAGACTTGTGCAGAAGATAGCTGTGGTTGATCAGCATGGAGAAGGATGCTGAATTCTAGCACTTTATCCAAGTGGTAATTACTGACTCCCAGATCCCTTTATGCATTACCAAGTAATTGTCACTTCCTCTTTATCACTGATGAAGGGAACAAGGATTAACACTGTTCTGAGCAGGAAGCTTCAATAAATACACTGGCTTTTTGGTTGTGACAGGACAGTTGACCCACACTTGAGCTCTGCTAATCATGTCTGTTTTGTTGCAAACAGAAAATAAAGTATGTTTTCTATGAATAGAATGTAAAACTTAGAAGGTTTAAGCTTAATCATGCTTGAAGAGTACCAAAGACAATACTGTCCACTCTATTGTCTACTGAAAGTTTCTTGGATTTTTAAAAATCTATTGGATACAAAAAAAGATCTGAATTACAATAAAATTAGAATAATTGCAAGAAAGAGGTGGCTCTTACATTTCATTACTTTGTGAAAAACATTCTATTCCTAATTTAGGACATAATATTTATAACTTGGCTGCAAATTTATAGTTCAATTTCACCTGAACTTTCCAAACTGTTAGCCTGAGAATAGCTATGCAATATCACGCTGGTTACTATATTAGGTAGAGATAATTAAATCCTTTGATATGTTAATGAATATTAGTCTAGCAATTTACAATCCAATCAGCCTTAGGCCACAGTTCTTTATACATTTCTTAGAAATAAACCCGAACACAAAGGTTAAGTTCATGTAACTTCACATATTTTAAGCCATGTATGGTTTCTTTCATTTTTGCATTATATGTTTATGAACCCAACCATTGTGGTTTGTAAATCACTATTTATGCTTTAGTGTGATATTTAAATCTAGACATTCTATTAATTTGATATGACTGTGTACCTAATACGACTGGACAAGGTAACAAATTCCTGTGGCATACTATTTTAGTGGAAAATTATCCCTCTCGAGCAAATTAGGGTTATCACCTCATTTATTTCAGTCTTTTGTGTAATTTGTTCCTTAAAATTCCTATATCTGAAAGTTTGGGCAGAATTTAAAGGATGGGGTAATTGGAAAACAATGTTAAAAGAATCTAAATGTATTGGTAATAACTGCAGCATACAATAGTTCCTCTAGAAGAATTCTAAAATATAGTGACAATGAGAATAAAAAGTGAGAACAAACATGTTAGATCAGCCAACCATCACATCTTTGTCTTTTTCACATTGAGGGCAAACTTCTTAAATGAGAAATTCCTTTGATTTATAACAAGCTTTGATTTTTGTATCATGCAGAGTACATTCATAAGTATAAACTTCTACTTCAAAAGATGAAAATGCAAGGAAGATTACAAAACTGGAGGAGAGAGCAGTAGCATAATTGTTTTTTTTCTTCTTTCTTGCATATTATTGCAACTATACACAAAGATAGTTTCTTTAGTTCTATACAAAATGGACAAGATATTAGCCCTTCTTGCCCACATTAATTTCCTATTCTGCTGAACATAGGAAATTATTTTGTTTAAACAACCAGCTGGGTGCAAGCCACAAGCAGATTGTGCTTTGCAAAAACATTCAGTTGGCAGCTTCTTATGACATACTGCGGTACTTTCTTGGAAATTGCTCATACAGATTATTTTATCTGAAGAATAATAGAATCTCATCTGATTGGATGAGAGAGAACAACTATTTGGCTCAGTTAATACCACATATTGTTCTATAATGACATAAACCTTGCGGTAGATCCAAAAGAACAAAGAATATTAAGCACACTTTTTCCAGTGTAAATGTACAGAAGTGAAGGCAGAACTATGAACTTGTAGGGAATGGCTACAACATGATATGTTCTGTTGGAAGTTTAGCTCAAGTTCCACATAGGAAAAAGAGGATGCTAATTTATTTGATTTAAAACTCTGACATCTCATAAGCCTTTTCCTTTAGAAAACTCTGGGTACCTATTGTCTTATTTTTCATTTCCTGAGCACTTTTCCCCATCCTTTAAAATAATCTTTCCAATTCTAGAGTTAATCATCTAGGATCAATACTGGCTGGCTCTCTGACATGACAAGAAGTGCATTCATCCTTACAAAAATTATAGTCACATTTCCTAATATATTTTTCTTCTCTCGGTTAACCTTGGTGGTTTACCATGATACCATGTCTTATTATTTGGTCTTGTTTTTAAGTTAATCTTTTTTTAGGCACCAGCCTCAAATCTGCCTCTCAAAAACCATGACAGTATACTGTACATAATCCAGATCACATTTGTATCTTTTTAGTATGCTGTAATTAGCATTGCTGATTTAAATATGCCCACATGCTTGGTGTGATAGACCTCATCTTGTTCCCATTTACAGCTTTTCAGGAAAAGTAGGCTTTCATATACGTTATATAATCTATATTAGGTAATAAGATTTGAAACAGATGAAATACCTATTCTGTTCCTACAAAAGGTTGTATTTTTCAAATTCTTCTTGTTCTTTAAGATCAATATATTGAGTTATTTCCAACCTGCTATTGTTGCCAAAGTTTTAGAGAACCAAAGGCCACAATTTTGATGGTAAAATAGAAATTGTATACACAATTACTTCCAAATCGTCCCTGAATTATAAGCAAGCTTTATAAAAAGGCAAGATTTTATAAAACAGTTTAAAAGCCTACAGTAATATTATTAGTTATTTGATTGTACTATAACAATAGCTTTGCACTATAACTATATTGTACTATAACTATAACCAGGGAAGAGAGACGTGGTATAAATTTAATAAATAAATGAATAAATAAATAAATAAATAAATAAATAATCTCCCTTTCACATAAGAGATTCTTTGTTCTCTGCCCATCTTCCATCCCTCTGTTTAATCCAATGAGTCAGTTTTTATCACACATAGTCAGATCCTTTTTACCAATGTTTTTGTGCCCATTACCTTTGATATTGTGGGTGTAATAAAAGAACTAAATCACTTGTAAGTTTAGAAACCTAAAGCTGTTTCTGTAATGTTAAATGCATAATCTATATATATAAAATTGGATGTGTGTGTGTGTGTGTGTGTATGTGTATATTCCAGCATAATTCTGGAACGGCTTGATCAATTTCAACCAAACTTGGTACACAGATTACTTACCTTCTGGGAAGAAATACTATGGGGGTAAGGCACCCACAACACCGTTTGGGGGGGGTGTCTGTGTGCCTTAAAAATAGTGAGATGCCATGGTGATGGCTTCATAGTACTCCACAAGTGGGCTCCCTCTGACTTGCGATGCTGTGTGAGAGAGCAGTGTGAGGCCCGACATAGAGCTACTACATCTAGAGCTACACAGACAGTACAACAGCATGACTCCCAACTACAGGATTTTCCTGTCTAATACAGCATCCCAATAAATAAATATGTGGGCGAAGCCAGGTTATCGGCTAGTCAAAAACTAAGTGGAAAGTTTGAGTTGTTCTCAGATTACACTTAAATTTCAAGGCAGACTAGCTGAAAACAAAATGCTTTGTTAAAGTGCTTTTCTGCTTTATTTCTTAAATTAATTTGAATCCTCAGATCTTCAGAATTAGTTGCCCTGCAGACAGTGCAGTGTCGATAAAATGGAGATGTGATGACAACCCTTTTAAAAGTAGCCAGGTCATATAAACAGACATGATTTCAATGAATTGAATATGTTGAATATTTTTGCATTTAATATTTTTGTTGCCTCTCATCCAACATAAATTGACTGACAAATGATGGGATGCCAGTCAACAGCATAGAAACAAGCAGGATATAGGAACTGGGAACAGTCTAATGAGGCCAATAGTAAACAATGAATTATGCAGAAAATGTTTGAAATCAATCATTTATTTTCTTATTTTCTGTTGGATTGATACGGCAAGTAACTTAGTAATGGAGACAAAAAGGTCGGGATTCATTAGATTTTATAATGGAAAATTGTATACAAAATGCTAAAGTTAGAGAAATTGCTGATGAAATTTTATATCTATCCAGAGAGAGAAAGAAACTTTTTAAATGGTAGAATAACATATGGTTGAAATAAGCTAAATTTAGACAGATACTTATTTCCTCTACTATAAACTGTCAAGGAGGAAGGAGCTATGGCAATGTAAACTGAAGATTGAGATTTTCCCTAAAAAAATTATAACAATGATAGGTATTCTATTCTTTGACTCTGAGAAAAAAGGAATTCCTAGTATGTCAATGTTGACAATTTTCATAATTATATTTGATCCACATTCTTTCTCCTCTTCCTTATTTACTTACAAACTGTTTTACATTACTAGTGGAGGCAAAACATATATCAGTTTGAATTGCATTTAGCTAAAAAGGTCTCATTTATAGTCAGTGTAAGAAGAGAAGCTGTGGGAGGGAGAGTAGTTTACAATAATCATTTCAAGACAACAGGATAGAAAGCAAGGATATTTTAGTAATGGGAAAGCAAACCTACTAGGAACAATGAACTTGAATGCAATAATCATGAAAACAAATGATTCTAATTAACATTTATCTAAATTAGTGAGACATTGATAATATCAAATAGAATGGAAGAAAAAAGCAGTGGTTCTTTTTCTGTTGTACTTTTATGATCAGTCTAAATGGAGTTCACAATCATGATAGTGCCCCAAAACAAAAACAAAAAATTCCAATCCTCCCTCCCAAATCTGTGTATATTTTATTTGTCATATTTGAACTAGGTGGAACTTTTTGTGTGAGTGCTGCCTTCCTGGGATAAACCGTGAAGCATCTTTAATCCCTAGCAGGTTCAGATTGTTGGTAATGGGTTGTGTGCTAGTAATATTTTTTGAGGATCCATTTGCCATTTTGATTTTCCATTTTCAAGTAAGCATTCTATCAAAATAATAAAGATTAAAGGAGAATAATTTATCAATTGTAACTAGCCTCACTGATGTGGCTTCAGTGATGGTTTTCTTAATGATGTTAATAGTGCACTTTATCAACAGATAATTCTATTAATTACATATAACTCGAATCCATGCTTTCAGTTCAAAAGCTCTCAAATCTAATTCCTGACATACGACAAAGCCTTAGTACAGAGGACAGCACTGAGCTATATCACTTGTTTTAAACAGCTACTTACAAATGAACAAGAGGTAAATTGCTTGAATGTAACAGGAAAATAGAAAATGGCCATCTTTGATGCTAAGTAACATAATGATCAAAAGAGCTTTTACAGTAAATACAGTGTTTACTGTTTAAGTATTGTAGGAATGTAAAAATACTTTCTAATGCTTTTTTGCATCCCATCAGTATTTTTGGCTAAATTGTAGGTGTTTCAAATATTGCTTGTACCATAATCAGAGGTAATATTCAGCCAGTTCCGACAGCTTTGGGAGAACCGGTAGTGATAATTTTGATTGGTTCGGAGAATCAACAAATACCACCTCTGATTGGCTGACCATAGCAAATACCACCTCTGATTGGCTGACTGCATAGTCATGCCCACCAAGCCATGCCCACAGAACCGGTAGTAAAAAAATTTGAATCCCACCACTGACCTTAATGATGCAATAAGTCCAACTAATGTTCAAAGTTCAAAGTTAGCATATTTCTGTTCCAGATTAAGAATAAATGTCCAGTTCTGTCTGACTCTAGGGTGCGGTGCTCATCTTTGTTTCTTGGCTGAGGGAACCAGCATTATCTGAAGACATTTTTCTTAGTCATGTGGCCAGCATGACTATATGCCAAAGGTGCACGGAACACTGTTACCTTCCCACCGAAGTGGGATTAATCTACTCTCCTTTGCATGCTTTTGACCTGCTAGATGGAGAGGACCTGGGACAGGAATGGGAGCTCACCCAATTGCGTGGCACTCTGATCATAAACCTGGCCTGTCAGTTTTCCAGTTAACAACCTCAGCATTTTTAACTTCTGGTCCATCATGTCCCTAGATCGGAGTGTCAAACTTGATTTCATTGAGGACCGCATCAGGGTTGTGTTTGACCTCAAAGGGCTGTGGGTGAGTGTGGCCATGGTGGTCATGGGTGTGGCCAGCTTGACATCACTCATGCCAGAGCACCTTGGTGGCCAAGTGCTAAGGCAGGACTAGACCTTCCATCACTCTAATTATAATCTCCTTCCTTCCTTCCTTCCTTCCTTCCTTCCTTCCTTCCTTCCTTCCTTCCTTCCTTCCTTCCTTCCT